>LGRX02025841.1:0-36977 GCA_001247695.2 Cymbomonas tetramitiformis | reverse complement strand
TTCCCGAGTGGAATGTAATTTTATTTAATTTTCCGGTTGATTTAGGGTTTAAGAAATATTCCTAATTTTCACGAAAGAAATCATCTTTTTCAGCCTGAATTAAGGAAGGTTTATGGGGTTTTTTGTGTTAAGAAAACATAAATTTTCCATTGAACTTGTATAATATTTCACGCATTTTTAAGCTTCAAAAATTTTTTCGAAACTCAGTAGCAAAATGAAACTTTTTACGTCTGATTTTTATGAAAAATGTTTTTGGGGGTTCATCGATGAACCCCTTTTATTTTTTCTAGTTTTATATGAATTTCAGGCCTTTTTGGGTGTTGGGGAGTTTTACAAGGGGAGGCCCTGAAAAAATCGAAAATTTGACCGAATCTAGGGTTTAAGATTTTCCCGAGTTGAATGTAATTTTATTTAATTTCCCGGTTGTTTTAGGGTTTATGAAATATTCCTGATTTTAACTAAAAAAATCATCTTTGTCAGCCTGAATTAAGGAAAGTTTATGGGGTTTTTTGTGTTAAGAAAACAAAAATTTTCCATTGAATTTGTACCATATTTCACGCATTCTCCAGCTTCAAATTTTTTTCGAAACTCGGTAGCAAAATCACACTTTATACGTCTGATTTTTATGAAATATGTTTTTGGTTGTTCATCGATGAACCCCTTTTATTTTTTCTAGTTTTATATGCCCTTTTTGGGGGTTTTTCTAAATTTTTTGAAATTTCTTCAAAAAACCCCGATTTCTTTGCAATTTCAGGAATATTTTATATTTATATATCACATGAAATATACAGCTTCAAATCAATATTCAAAACAAAGTTACCGGCGCGCATGTTTTGCCTCCAGAGTTTAACACGACTTCACCTTTTCTAGTGCCCTTCGCCCCATCGCCTACTCGTCTTCGTGCATTGACCAACTACGTTCTCCATTGGTTTTTCACGTGCTTTCGCGGACCACTACTAACCACAAGTCCGGGGGGCCGGCCCCCCAGTTAGGTTCAAAACATACTTCTTTCCCCGCCAAGATCCCTAACTAACTTTCACGAACTTTCGATGTTCTACTTCACGTTTGTCACTTTCATCTTCCGGTACGGCTCACTCAATCCAAGATCCCCCACATGGCGCTTCGCGCAGCAGAACACCGCGTGAGATAAATAGTGCACCGCGCTAATGAAGGTTGCACGCTTCCTCTCCACGCCGATGAAGGCGCGTCCCATGCGAAGCGCTCCAATCCCAGTGGTTCCTGCGGAACACTTAACATCTTTCAATACCCCGGCGTGTCCCTCGAGGCAAAACCAATGCATCCACAATGACACGCACCACTTCCCATGAACGGGTCCAGCACCACCATGTCGATGTCGGTTGTGTACCGCTCCACCAACAGCTCCATGAGCTCCACCTTTTTCTGTCCCACCACCAAGGTCTTGCCATGCTCTTCGCAGGGCTTACCGCCCTTCAAGCATCCCACTACGGCGCAATCGTGCTTGAAGGTATCCTGCACTTGAACAGCTTGGAAAGGTCGTGCCTGATGTTCTACCTCGGTCTGAACGATGTCCATCCTCTGCTCCTCATCCATTTCCTTCCAGCTTGGTTCCCAGCTCTCAGCCAGGTGCTTTTCCAAGGCCTTCTCAAAAGCCTTCACCTCTTGGTAACTTAGGGCACGCAAAATGTTTCCAGTCCAACAATTCAGCGGGAAATAATCAAAGTCAAGGTCCTTACATTGCTGCCCCCTGGTTTGGATGCTGGGCTTGAAGTCCAACTTCGGAGCCTCCAGCTTCCGTGCAAAAGTCGTGTACTGGTGTCCCACGGACTTTGGAGTGTTCGTGAAAGTCGCGTTGTTGCGGTTCCCCTCCGTCACGATGTACCCCGGCATTGTCTTGTACACCTGTGATCCTTCCCCCCTTTTCCCCAGAAACGTAACAAAAAAAACAAAAATAAAAGGGTGCCTTCAAAGCAACAAGTGTTACATCGATCCTACCGGGTGCTTCAACGCCTTCCAGCCCGCCTCCAAAGCTCGAAGGGCTTCACTGTCGCCTAAGGCACACACAATGGTGTCTCCGTCCACCTTTCCCAGATCGGCGTATTTATGAACCTCCGACTTGCCATCGTTGTTCGCGCACAGCTCGTCCAACTTGACTGCGAACGCATCCCAATCCACCTTCGTGTTGTACCCGGTCTTGCTCTCATGGCCCCACGGAACATCCGTGATGACCGCCGCCACACAAAACTTATCTTCCGCCGCGTTGTGCGTGATGACGTCCATGGCCCCGAGAGCTTCGCCGAAGTACAGCTGCAACAGCGGGATGCCTTGGGAGTTCATGGCAACCGATGTCAACACCAACAACTTCTCAGACTCGGCATGTCCGTGTTGATGGATAAACTCCAAGACGTACTCCACCTTCTCATCCTTCACCTTCGTGCCACGCGTCACGCCACGGTTCTTCACCGCTACCACCTTCGGCACCTCCACGGACACAATATTGTGCACATGATGCCGTACACCAGGCTTCAACGCCTCCTCATTCATCTTCAAGAACTGCCCAATCTCAATGCTCTCCTTCACCGGTCCCTTCTGCTGCGTTCCATTTCGGAGCGTTCCGCCTGCCATCTTCCATTGTCGCAACCCTTCGTAGTCCGGGTTCCCTCGCGACACCCCAACCCAAGGCTTCATCCATTCCGCGCAGGGGGCCGGGTCGTCCTCCATGTCCTGCTCATCCTTCTGTTTCTCCTTGTCGCTAAGCCAAGCCGCGTAAGCGGCATCCTCCTCCTCAAAGGCCTGCAACTCTTGACGTAGCTTCCCCATCTCCGCCCTCTTCTTAGTTAGATCCTTTCTCTGCTTCTTTGATTTTGGGACATGTTCCCCCGCGTCCTCCGCCGCAAACCAATCCGCCACTTCCTGTCTCTTCCGCTTCCGATCTTCACGTGTTTCACGAACCTCATCCGACTCCTTTTCAAAGTCAAACTTTCCATCCTCCTCCTCATCGCCCTCCTCATCGCCCTCCTCTTCCTCTTCGTTCTCCTCCTCCTCCTTCTCCTGACCATCTTCCTCACCAACCGGTTCCTCACCTTCTACCTCCTCATCCCCATCGCCTACCTCGTCATCATCCCCAACCGACGCACCTTCCTGCGTCTCTTCCTTTTCCTCTTCAACATCCCCACCCGTCTCCCCAGCTGCAACTTCCGCAAGGGTCTCGACGCCACTCTCCTGAGCCTCCACAGCAGTCTCCTCCCACTCAACCATCTCGTTGTGCTTCTTCAGCATGTCCTGCACGACTTTCGGCTCGACATCCCGGTTCAGGCGAGCCAAGTTACTGGTTTTGGAGCAAGTCTCGTTGGCGTCGAAGAAAGTACCATCGTACCTGTAAACAAAAGTTTAACACCCATCACCTTTCCGCATAAAAAATAGTTCACGGCTTTAACCAAACCGTGGTAGATGGACTTACTTTCCGGCGCTCAGGTCCTCCAAGAACTTGGACGCCTCTTCAGTTTTTTTCGCCTTCCCCTTAGAGCTTTGAAGCTCTAGCTGTGAGCGGACTTCTTGACGAAGCAGCACAAACGAACACAAGTCCGTGAAGGCGCGTGTGGTTCCGACGAAGCCCAAAGTCGCGCATTGCTTCTTCTTCTTCAAGTGGAGCTCGCCATTCTCGTCCTTCACGGCGAACTTGACGTTCTCGTTCACTTTCAGGAAAACCTGAGACATGTGTTTGTCTTCAGGCGTGATGGTTGCATGTAACACAATAAAATAAAGACCGGCTTCCACCGTACCTGATATCTTTGTGTCGGATTAAGACGTTGGAATTCCTTGTTGTCGAACAAGGAGTTGAAGCCGAAGGGGGAATCCTTCCCCAAAGCTTCGCAGTTCTCGCGAAGCAAGGCCTCCAGCCGCTCGTCGGGCCCGATCACCTTTTCGTGGATGTGGGCCATCCTCTTGAAGAACATCAACGAGTATAACGAAGGGTCGATGTGAGAGAACAAAACAACCAACTTCTGTGGTTTGGCTACGGTCTTGTCAATGGAGGACATCAGCCATTTGAAGGAGGTGTAGTCGTCGAAAAAAGTTTTTTTCTTGGACCCCTTCTCGTTCTGGACGATGCGCGAGAGGGCGAGGCATGTAACCTCCTCCTTGGTGATGTCCTCCGACACCCCGATGACGTTGCATTCCAGAAACCTTTTGTCCCGGGCCTCTAGTTTTTTTCCGCCTACCACGGCGCCATCTTGGAAGGCACGAGTGAAAAACTCGTGCCTACCATGTCCGTCAATGGCAATGTACCGCTTACTGAAAACAAAAACAAACACAGCACGCCATTTAAAACGACAAAGAACATGGGTTAAAGGGTTAGAGAAACTATTTATAAAAAAATATATAAAGTGTTTACTTCAGCTAAAGCTACCACTGGCTGTCTAGCATCCACAAAGGACATTGCGTCCTACGTATTTTTGCGTTTCGCTCAGCGTCTTTTTTATTCTTGAGTCTCCTCTTAGCTACTGCCTCGTTTGGAACATTATACCAGCTAATGGGAACATGGTTCTTCCTGCAAGAATCTTCCTCATCTTCTGAGGATGTAACATCTTCAAGCAACACTAGCTTAAAACCCCCTGTCTAAAATGCAACGCCTACGTCTAGTAATTTCTTTGTTGATCCTAATTCTTTCAGCTTCTCGGTTCATTGCACGTCTTCTTTGAAAGGCGCGCACGCCTTTAAACAGATCTCTGCAACATGTAACATCTACAAGCAACACTCGCTCTGACACCGCATGTTCTTCTTTCGAGCAAGAGTCCTGAAGGGAGTCAGTAGACCTGCAGGTGAACAGCAAATAAACAAGAAGAAAGTCACCATGCAAAACCAAGAAGAGTTCAATCAAGTATCATTTTGCTACCGAGTTTCGAAAAAATTTTGAAGCTTAAAAAGGCGTAAAATATTGTAGAACTTCAATTGAAAATTTATGTTTTCTTAACACAAAAACCCCATAAACCTTCCTTATTTCAGGCTGAAAAAGATGATTTTTTAGTGAAAATCAGGAATATTTCTTAAACCCTAAAACAACCGGAAAATTAAATAAAATTACATTCCACTCGGGAAAATCTTAAACCCTAGATTCGGTCAAATTTTCAGTTTTTTCAGGGCCTCCCATTGTAAAACTCCCGAACTCCCAAAACTCCCAAACTCCCCAAATGTGTAGAATGCGGAACTCGGAGGTGCTGCACCTGACTTCCTAAGACCCCTGTGTGACTTCCGGGTGCGGCCGCTCATTCTGACGGCCGCGACGACCGCTCTCCTTACCTCCTGGAGGTCCGCCCCTTGGCGTACCAGCTCCCCTGGTCTGCCGGCGTTGATGGCAAAGACAGAGAATCTACACCTCCCAAGGGAGTTGTGAGGGTCCTCGCGCTTTTGCTGCATCAACACCCTGGACTCGGAGACTGACTGCTGGTGGATCTCCAGGCGATAAGCGCCGTCCTCGGAGAGCCCATAGTCCTTGAGCTGGAACCACATTAGCCCTGACAGCGGGTGGTCTTTCCCCCGGCGCTTTAGGCCTCGACGGATGTCCTGCCACATAGACTCCTGGTCGGAATCCGAGCAAGAGCTGACACCGGATGAGGTTCCCGCCTTCCTTACCGGACGGCGGGCACTCGTTCCCTGGGACGAGTCCGAGCTGACTGGGGTCGCCCTGGGGAGCCGGCGCCACTCGCGAAGACACCTCCTGCCCATCTGGGTCATCCGGTGTCTCCGGGCTCCAACCCACCAGGTGCTCCTCTCCTTGGCGAGCATCGTCTGCTGGTGCCATGCCATGAAGACAGCTCCAGCTTGACGTCTGCCTCTGCGTCACAGACCCTGTGTCTGGACGACATGCTGGCGCCATGCTGCGAACGCGGACTCGACCCGGCGCCGACTGCCTTTGTCAAACAGGCCTTGAAGTTGGGCGACCTGTTGGGTGACGTCATTCCACGCTTGGAATGCCAGGCGCTGGAGCTCGCGCTGATGCGCTGACTGGTCCGTCCCGGCCCTCCATGCGACCCACGCAAGCCGCGCTGTTGCGCGCTGACGAGATGGCAGGGAGACTCTCGCACGTCGTTGCGCTGAATTCAGCGCCCAGGTGCTCCATTGACGGAGGGCCAATGCGAGCATGGATTGACGTCGCTCTCCTCGCCAAGCCGGATTGGGCTGGATGCGAGACTCGCGCCCCCGTGACTGGACGACGTCTAGCTGCTCTGGGCGCCGGACATCATCAGACTCCCCTTCTGCCGGGGGACTCCAGTCACTGGCTCGGTAAACCTCAAAGCGCCCTGGGGCACTGATGAGGTTCCCTTGCTCGCTCCCCACGAGGGAAGAGAGGGAGGATGCTGCCGGTCCCGACGTCGGTTCCTGACGGACGACCCTACTACTCGCACTCCTGCCGGACGCAGGGAGTGGGGAGAAGGGAGCTGCCGAGGGGTTCAACCCCTTAGCAGAGCGGTCCGAGTCCGACCCGGAGCCGGCGCCTGCCGCCGGCGGTGCCGGAGCCTCGGGCGACGCACGCTTCCGGCGCGCCGGCTGCCGTAACGCCGAGCTCAATGCGAGCTCGGACACTGGCTCAGCCCCACTGACCCTCGCTGGTGAAGGGGCTTTTGGTGGCGAGGCCCTGGGGGGCCCACCAGACAACCCTGGAGGGGCTCTCAGGGGCGTGCGCGCCGGTGTAGCCTCGAGGGCTTCACCGCCGTATTGGCGCGCAAGCGCACGCCGCACTCCCCCCCCTCTCACGGGAGCGCCAATCCCGGCTGTCTGACCCGCCAGCTGCGCCCCAGAACTCCCCAGAGCCTGGGCCAACCGACAGGCCCGCAGCGCGAGACCCCGACCGACCGGACCCCACGGCTGAGCCGGGGGCGGCGCCGGCCCGACCCCCCCCACGCCGGCCCGACCGACCGAGGCATTCCTCTTCATCTGAATACATGGGCATAGTATGCGTGCTATGCGTGAGACCTAATTTAGCCAAAGCCGAAAGTGTACACGACACACGTGGCAACTAGCACCCGCCGATCTAGAAATTTACCACTTGCGCCCGAGCACAAGCGGCTACACCGGCCGAGGCGCGGAGATTTCCGGAAAGGAAGATCCTAGAAAGCTAAAGCCCCATGGGGGACATCAAACGTTGCACGCTCGCAATTTAACCAATCGAAAAGCGGTTGGTGTGGCAACTAGCACCCGATCCTAGGAATACGCCACTTGCGCGCGAGCACAAGTAAGCACACCGGCCGAAGCGCGGAGATTCCCGAATAGGGGGGACTAGAAGGCTAAATTAAAGGTAGGGGAAATCCCGAACCAACCCCGAATTTCAGCAAAGGCTTACGCAAAATTGAAAAATTTGCGCAGCGCTTCCGCCGCGAAGGGTCGGAATTGCCGAAAAACGGAGGCGATTTGGTTTTCCGCCTTTTCCCGCACCCGCGAGTCCAAAAGCACGGATATGCGTGCTATGCGTGTATGCGTGCTAGGACTAAGGCAACGCGCGCACCTTAAAAGATTGTCGTCGAGCTAGATTCCTCCACACCGACGCGGCTCCAAGCAACCTGGAACCCTCAATCCCACACACCACCGCGCAACAAGAACGAGAGCACAGGCATTCTCGATTTCGTAGTGCAAGTACTCGCTAACTAATCGCACAAGGCGGGGCGGGCTGATCAGAATTTGCGCAAGAAAGACAAGGAAGCAACGTGAAAACACGAACTAATTACCATTTTGTAGGAGTCTACACCTTGACTTCTTCTCTTCTTTACGGTTTCGGACTTATACTATTCTACACTTATTAAACGACCGCACGAGGTATGATTACGTTAGGTCAACTACAAGACTTCGGTTTCGTAAATCTTAATAGTTATGCTTTTGCTTTCAAGTGTATGCTTTCAATACACAATATACAGCGGATACGGCTTTTACTTTTTATGTTACAATTCTCAGTTCAGTTCATCTCCCCGAAACGGGTTACACTTAGAGTTCTTATGCATTCAGGAACTCTTTCCATAACTCAACTGTACTGAGTACTCCGTACAACAGTCTAGGCACCTCACATCAACATCATTCTGATCGGTCCTACTGTACTCCGTACTGAGTACTCCTGCGTTTTATACTTAGCCGTTTTTCTTGCTCTTGTGCTTGCCTCCTAGCACAATGGCGAAGCAAGACAAGTTCTTGAAGAACAAGCTGTTCTGAGAGGACGCGTCTTCGCTTCAAGCATGAACTGAACATCATGCGAGTATCAACATGCTAATTCGACCAGCCGATACTGTTAGTTCACCCAATGCTCTCGGGTTCACAACCCGATGGTGGTAACGCTTATGAAGCGTGAGGGCATTGGTATATGAGGAGCATTGCGCTCAAGCAGACACTTCTGGACACCAGAGACTGCACTCATGCCCCACCAAATAGCATTGCGTGTTGCTACAGTTCAACGTAGCAGCCGCATAGTCTTTAAGGTTGATATACAACCTTGACAGTGGTATTCTGTGCACCAATCATGATGTTCGTTCAAATACTCGCAGATGTACATACAATATTTGCAGTCGGACGTACAATTTTACATCAGATGAACATTGATGTTGCGCAGTCATATGTGTATTATACCAATCATCAGTATACACACATATGCTGTACAATAATAGTGTGCACTGTCATCATCATTTCACACACTTACTATGGTATACATCATGCAGCACAATTCCACTATTATTATACATGCTGACAGTAAGTGATAAGTTAATACACTTATACCACTAACCACAAGTCATCATTATCATCACACACTACAACTTGCCATTATACTGTAACTCGTGCACCATTCATACTGATATAATAATCAGTTTGGTCACAAATGCTTGGCATACATGCACACATATGCATATCCAACTTGATCACGATAACAGTTGGCATATATATGCATATACTAACAGTGTATCATGGAAGTATTGCAAGATTAAAAAGTAAGGACTTATCTTGAAATCACCATTTAGTTCTGTTGATCGATTTGGTGACTGTCTGTCCGCTCCTAACCGACCATAGGTTTGTACCCTACGGAACCGGGGGTTGATCAAGCAATACAACCATGCTACACTGTAAATATGCACATCTTACACACATACTAGATATTGCATCAATATACCATATAGCATACCTGCTGTGCAAGTATAGGCTATAAATGAATCCACTTGGTATGAGGTGCCAATCTTGGTCATAAAGACAGTAATTAGCTCGGTTATTCCTGACGTAGGATTTGGGATGGGATAAATGTTCTACTGTTGATCAAAGATGGAATACTCACCGGAGCCATTTGTGAAATATATCAATCAACTCGTCATTCATCATGATGAGAAGTGCAGGATTACAACTTACTAACCAAATTGATATGCATCATGCTAGCCATATGTTGTCCAGTGGTATACATATTATCTTGTATGATAAATCACTATCAATTTGCTTAAGTGTGCTAAATCAGCAAGTGCCTGCACAATGCACAATCACCGACACTATAATGTATATTGACATTCACTGATTCGGTAAGTGAAATGATCAACTATAATATCAACCACGTGTATGATACCGTAGATACCATCCAACAAACACATGTGCGTGTTGGATGTCAGTGATGGCGATAGCTATGGTAAACAGGATAAAACCACATCATGTTGAAGGGCTGGATGGAGAATATCTCCAGACCCGAAGGCAGTATACAATGTTCATAATGCAGCTGGTAACTGCTGAACACTGTCCATACCTTTTACTATCGCTGGAGCAACACCAACGTCTACATTGCATTCTGACAGTTGATACAGTTTTGATCACTTCAAATGCATGTAACTCTCACAGATCAGTAATCATATTGACAGCTGATAGAGGTTATTACAGACACTGCTCTGATTCATCATCAAGCTTTGTTCTGATTTACTTGGAATCTGAAGATATCACTTTGATACTCTTTCAGTAAGTAAATAAGTAATAAATCAACTGACAAGTTATCACTTAAGTGACTGCACTTAACTGTTGATACACCTATATATTCACATTAGGGTTTGGTCTATTTGTCATGGGTTTAAATCAGCAAAACCCAATGTACCAAATATTGACCATACATATATCTTCACATACCGACATGAAAAATGTCAAATTCCATTTCATGTATTCAGGTGAGATATATTACAGAGGTGTAACAGTTGTATACATTGTACTATACACCTAGTGCTCACACACACTCAGACTTATAAGTCAAAAAGTGGTGAAAATGGGTAAAAATCTCACACGTAAGATTACAAAATGAAAATTCGGGTCCAATTTTTTTTGCTGATCCAATTTTTTACCTATCAACAATATATGCAAAAATTTGTGAGCACTTGTAACACCCTGTAACACCCTAAAATCACGTGCAAAAAGTAGGGGGTGTAACGTACCTCTCAAGTATCACGTGATAAACAGTGACATGCTGAATGCAGTTTTGCTTTATTCCTTCAGCAAATGTTCATACTGCTCAAATTTGATATAATTAGGTGTTACTGATACCATGTAACACCCTAAGGTGATGTAGGTGATGAGGGTCACAGTAACCCGAAACACCCTAAAATGCCACTGAATAATGGTGAACCACACTATATTTGGCATTTTGGTCATGCTGAAATCCGCACATTCATGACCAATATATCGGGCAACAGCCCAATAACTGTAGGGCAACAACCCAAGAACTTCAAAGCTGCTTCCTATAAGGATTGCATGCTGCTTAATGAAGTAATAGGCACTTTACAACTGCCTATGGAATTCACACTTCCTTGAGGGGTGACAAGAAGTGAGAAATATATATATATAAGGATATATATATGTCGGGCGCTGAGGAGCGGAACTGTCTCGCAGGGGCAGGTGCTCTCGGATACTAAGATGATATAAAATACTTAGGTGAGTGTTTTATAGCACACTGACAACCGTGACAACGGACACTGGTGACACCTCGGGCTGAGGGGTGACAGACGGGAGACCCACTGTGCCCCCCCCTTACAGTGGGGGTGGCAAGATTGGGCTCCACGTGACACCACCTCACCCCGTGGGGTTGAGGTGTCACCAGGCAAAGAGGCAGGAGCACTGCAGGGTCTAGGAGCCAAACTGGCTCGAGCAATCCGGCATGTGCCATCCCAAGATGTCCAAAGTCTGCTGCTAGGTGAATCTAAATAGCTCGGTTCCCTCGAGGGTCAATCACAAACCGTGCAGGCATGGAGAAGGGTCTTTGCCGAGCTGTGTTGGTGTGTCTAATCTTGCTTTGCCGCCGAGCTGGATGTCGATGCACCCTGGAACGGCGGGATCCACGGGACAGAGCGGAGAGCCGGCCAATCGGCGTCATCGTCGTCCACGGTGGCGTTGGGTATGGGCCCCGGCTCGTCGCGATCGAGCAAAGGGCGGAAAGGGAATGCGGCCGCACCATCGTCGCCATCGTCGTCCACAGCCGCATGCTGAAGTGAGGGTGAACCACGGCTCGCCGGGGGACCGGGGGCCGTGGCTGGAGGCACACCACCAGCCGGCTGAGCCCAGGCAGCGACAGTAGGGCGCTTCGGTCCTTCGGAGCTTTCGGAGCCTCGGGTGGCGCCCTCGAAGGTGCAAATGACGCGGTGCATGCGTAGGGGCACACCCCCTCCGTGGCGAGATGTCCATCGGTGACGCCCCAAAAGCGGAAGCACGAGATGCAAGGGTAGCCGACCCCCTCCCACACCAAGTGGGAGACACGGGGGTTCTGGGCCGGCTTCCAATCTCCGACGGGCTTGACGGTGTTGCCGCGAGTGCGTACGGAGTTAAACGTAGCACCACCGGCTCCGTCCGCCCGTGCCTTGCCACCACCAGCGCCTGAAGATTTTGGAGTGGCTAGGCGGAAGAGGTGCCCCTCGGTCTGCCACACCGTGGCAATGCGGAGGGCGAGGGTGGAGAATGTAAACCTGTGGCCAGCGGCGAGCTCACGTAGCACCACCAGATAAAGTGGGGACACGTGTGGGGAGCTCGCCGCTGACTGGCTGAGGACGTGCTGAAGATCTTGTACACGTCCAGCGTCGTCATAGCCGGGATGAAGGCGGTGATGTTTGTCGCCCAGGACGCGGAGAACCGTGAGCTGCGGGGCGGGGTCGGCGGTCTCGTCAATCTTCGTGTCCCGCAGCTTCGTCCAGAAGTGGAAAGTGTCGGGGTCCGTGGAGGCCTCGACGTGGTAGCGTAGGCGCTGTAAGGCGCAACGTCCATCGCGTGGGTGGACTCGAGCGGACTCTTGGTAGAGAGCCAGAGCCGTACCGTTGAGGACGCCCTTGAGAATGATGAAGATGAGCTCGTTCAGGGACCAGTGATACTCGAGGTACTCGTGTTCGAGGTCGAAGAGCTTGTCGTACTCGTAGTGGGAGATGGGGGATAGCACGTGGCGAAGATTCCCAAGAAGGACGGCGAAGTCGGTCTCGGAGTCAGGGCCGTCGAGCATGTAACCCCTCTGCGGCTTGAAGCCATGGGAGCGGAGGACCTTCACGAGCTCTTCACCGTAAGTGAAAGCGTAGTCCAATCGCTCGGAGTACTCGTACTGCTGCGATGCTGGGACTGGGGTGGACTCCCAGACCGAGGCATCTCGATGAAAATCGGCGGAGGTGGCAGCCAGCGAGATGAACGTCGGCTTGCTGATCAGCGCGGACATGCGCACCACCGGATCGGGATCTCGTCCCGGCGTGTGGGAACCCCTCTGAGGAGAAGGGGCCGCAGAGCCAGGGAGTGCGGAACCTGCAGGGGTGCCAGACGCAGCCGCGGCGGCACGCGCGGAGCGGATGGACTCCACCACAGGTCGAGGGCTTCGGCGGTTGGAAACCATAGCTGGAAGCACGCAATCGGGAATGTTTGAAAATGCGTAAAAACAACAGGGCTCAACCGTAGCCCAAATTGCCCACGGTTTGGTGATAAAATTTTGGACTCGGCCGCGATCTTCAACGGTGGCCGGGGTCTGGTTATAGTCGCTGCCGTAAGGACGAAACAGCTGCCGTCGGTTGCGGCGGATTCGAGGAGATTCGGTTCGCCCTCCAAGGATCAAAAGTAAACAACGAACACCCACAAGTGGTGGCCGATAACCTGACAAGAAGTGAGAAATATATATATATAAGGATATATATATGTCGGGCGCTGAGGAGCGGAACTGTCTTGCAGGGGCAGGTGCTCTCGGATACTAAGATGATATTAAATACTTAGGTGAGTGTTTTATAGCACGCTGACAACCGTGACAACGGACACTGGTGACACCTCGGGCTGAGGGGTGACAGACGGGAGACCCACTGTGCCCCCCCTTACAGTGGGGGTGGCAAGATTGGGCTCCCCGTGAAGGGGGAAGAAGGTGGAACCATATATATACTTCCTCATTAGATCAATGTACAAATATAATACATGTACAATATATATATATATATATATCACACACACACATCCATTTTGAAGGTTTTGTTGGCGTGGTGTTTTATTTTAGATGGCAGAAGAACCAGCAGTTATTCCAGCTATAGATGGAGATCCGACTAACTGGTACTTTGACATTCTGGGTTCTTATGATCACTTCAGCAGATTCAAAATACCTTCATGGTTAAAGGGTTATGCTGACACACAGACCCGGTATGATCAGATAGGATATTTCGATGCCGTCAGCAGAATGAAGACATACATGAGTCGGTACAGAGATCCAGAGACTGAGCCTAAGGAACCAGAGGAGGATTACACGGAGGATAATCCCCCGCCTGCATTTACAGATCCAGATGATGGTCAGGCCACCGCAGCATTAATTCCAGCCGCAATTGTCCCTAAGGTGAAAATGAATCCACCGAAGGAGTGCAAAGTCGGACAGGATGCGGAGGTTTGGATGGAGACAGTAGACAAATATTTTCAGTTTACATATCCAGGTGCACCGGATAAGGACCTCATCACAGTCTTCCTCACGTTCATACAGAATAATGACAGACACTACTTTCATGTCGTGGCTAAAACACCAGATGCCACGTATGAAAATGTCAGGAATACATTCCTCAGCAGGGAAGATATCTTCCGTTGAGCTGGTACGGCCCCAAATCAAAAATTCTTTCGGCCCGCCTTCGGCCCGCCCGGTCCAAACTACAAAATGCCCGCCGCAAGCGCGAAATTTTTAATCTTAAGTATGGGAAAATGCAAAAATCGCAAAAATTTCATCAAAATTTTTGAAGTTTGCGCCAAATTGGTTCGGCCCCAAAGCAATTTCTCTTTCGGCCCCTCTTCGGCCCGGGCCTCATTTTGGCGACTCAGTTCGGCCCGGGGCCGGCCAATTGGGGTAAGATATCTTCCCTGTTCCTCAGGCAGTTCGGAAATCCCCGCAAGCTGTCAGTTGCCAAGAAGCATCTAATGGCACTGCAACAGGGTAACCAGATTTTTGCAGATTACTTACGCACATTCACATCACTGGCTTCTCTAGCATCAGTTGATTTGGATGATGTCTTGATCAAGGACAGATTCGTCAGTAACATGGAGTCAGACCTTCGGAAACAGTTTCATCTCAGATTTCTGACAGAGGATGAAAGGATGTCGTGGGCACAGACCACACAGGTTCTGCTCGATTTGAATTATGTAGTTCATTCGAAGCAGGCAGAGACCCTTCACTATAGGGGACAGAAGGAACAGTCAGGAGGCCCAGTCAGGAAAGACAAGGACAAGGGTCGTGGCAATAAGCCATATGACAGAGCCAACCAGAATCGAGGCAATCAGAATCAGAATGCCAACCAGAATTTCCAGAGGAATATAAAGGAAAAGGCAAAGGAAAAGGCAAGGGGAAAGGAAAAGGAAAAGGACCAGCAGCATCTTCTCCCCAGCCTTGTCAGCGTTGTGGTCGTACCAATCACATCAAAAAGTGCTGGACTTCGGGTTTAGGCTTAGTTATTATGGGCTCTGACTAGCCCTAGCCTGACCCTGCTTCCGTATCGTGTCCGTGACATCCTAGCACTGTACTGTACAGTAGTACAGTACAGTAGTACAGTCATTGTTACTGTCTGGGTTTCCGAGAGCATAAAGCTCCGGCCAGACACTGTTTATGCGATTATCAGTTTGGTTTCCTAGCGAGCTTAGCCGGACAGCGTATCTGTCTTCCTCGCAGGTTATAGGCCGCACCGGCTTTCCGGTGATTCTGATGATGGCACAGCGCCTTGCTGTTGCCATGTTCGGCTAAGTAGGACGTAGGAGGGGTTGAGCGCCCACTTGGGCGGTGGTGAATTGCGCTTGCGGTATGGCCTTTTAGCTTGGCAGTGATGGCGGCACGCATTGTGCTCGCCTTCGCTGCGCAGGAGATCAGTTGGTGACGGATTGTTTTTATTTTACGGCAGCATCGTCGCAGCGAGAGTTGATTTGTTTCGTGCGCCGCTGGCTCCGGCGAGGTCGTTCCACACGTGACTTGTTTTGGCCGCTCTTGCATTTTCCGCTTACGACCTGTGGATCGCGATCCATTCAGCTGAGACTTCTGCAGAGCATCTGGCCGCTGTAAGCGTTCTTTCACCATCCCCCTGTTCAGCTCAACCTTCTCCCCTGTCTCTCTATCATGGTTACTACAGCAAATAGAATGACGCGTTCACGCGTCCGTAGATTGGAGACGATTTTTGATGATGTGGGTGCACAGCACTCAGCGACACCGCAAACACCGCAGCTGCCGGCTCCGTCCACCGCAGCTGCGAGAGAAGTTCTTGAAAAATGTCAGCAGCTGGCTCGAGACAGTTTCGACAGAAGGGTTGCCAAAATTGTTGCCACCAAAATTCTCGGAGACAAGTCAGAGCGCTTCGCTGGTACAGAGACGGATGCAGTGGACATTTTTTCACAGATTATGCATGAGCTTCGCACACAGTTTCTGCTCCAGTCACAGGCATTTGCTTCCCTGTTTGACTTGGCCAACATGACTGTGGAGGCTAGGCATGAGGCGAATGAACTGCTGCTCTCGGCTCTGACATTTCTGGCTCGCCCTGGCTCGCCTGCCCGTGACTGGCTTGAGGCCTCTGGGTCCGACGTTCCTGGAGATGGCAAGCGCGCTGCCCTTGAGGTAGTGCGCATGCTCCAGGAGCGTTCGGAACCCTTTGACTCTTTTGAGTTGCTGCTGGCGGTCCGCATCCCCAGCAGCAAGGATCCTGACCGTGGCATCCGCGAGTTCAATGGCCTGTTGCGGGACGTTCAGCGTTCCCACAACTTGCCGGAGGACGCGGTGAAGCGGCAGTTTCTTAAGGCTCTCGGCAATTCGGCATTGTACCGTGACTTGGCTAATTCCTTGGCTCGGGCTGACCAGCGGCAAGGCGTGTCTCTCTTGACTATTCAGGCTCGTGTGCGGGAGCAGTTCCGCCACGGCCTGCCAGTCTCTGACACCCCTGTGTCTGCTCTGTCATTCGGCGATGGCGCGTCTGACCTGGCTGCGGCGTTGTCCAGTCTGCAGAAGCAGCTGGAGCGCATGCAGCAGGACATTCGTGACCTGAAGCGGCAGAAACGGGAAGGGGCTCCGCCTGCGGGCAAGCACCTTACCCGCTCTGCTGCCAAGCTTCATCGTGCTGGTGTTATTAAACCACTTGGCACCGCTCCTCTTGTCTCATTTGACAAGAAGAGTGGTGCCTTCGTGCCCCGCTGCCAGAATGCGGTGTGTGCACAAAGTGGTTTGAAGCACTGGCACGCTGAATGCCCCAACGGCGGTCCTCACTCTGCCCACTATTGTGGTGCAGTTGAGGACTACGAGGCTGACTGTCTGGCTGTTCGTTTCCAGCGTTTTTATGACGCGGGGGATGAGCACGCCTTCGAGTCACTCTGCACGATGGAGGGTCGCCCGGAGGTGGTCGAGTTGTCGGCGCATTCCTTTGTGCCGGCTGAGCCCACATCTCTGAGGCACTTTCAGGATGCGGCGGCTTCCGCTCAGGATGCGGCAGCTGGCGATGACGGCGAGGCTCACTTCCCTCTGGCCACATTCCACTCGGGTGCACGGGGTTCGATTCCGCCACCGCCTGCGGTTCGGGATCACTCTGCACTCGTGGCTGGTGGTGTGCCTACGGCTCATGACCCACCAGTGGCTGTGCCTGGCTCTCTCGGCTTGGCTGGTTCTGTCCCATCGCTCCGGCTTGGCGACTCTGCACCGGCTCCGCTGTTTGCTGGCATGACGATTGAGGCTTCTGACATTGGCTCTGAAGGCTCTGACAACGACCAAGGCTCTGACGATGGCTCTGACGGCGGACAGCGAGTGGCTTTTGACTCCTTCGGCACTCTTGAGCATGGCTCTGACAGGGGAGCATCGCCAGCAGCAGCTCCGGTATACCGTCCACGGGCTCCGCCGAGTTTTCTCCGGTGTGCATTGTTGTCTTCGGTTCTCTGCTGTTCTCTGTTGGCCAGTGCTACGGCATCTCTGGTTGCCGTGGGCGGTGGTGACAGGGGCCTGGTTGAGCCCGGAGTCACCGTCCATCGGTCTACTGGAGATCTCTTTGCTCCGGATCCGCCACTTGGCTTTCCGGACATCCGTGATTGGCCGCCTGACGATCGAGTTCTTACATCTCTTTCTTCAAAGTTCAAACCACCGTGGGATCTTACTTGTCTGACTTCTTCAGTTGATTTACTTTCAGCTACGGATCCACCTTGCCCACTTGGGTCTGGTGGTGCTCAATTTCGACAAGACGGCTTGCAATTCACTTCGGGATTCTTCTGTATTTACATCCCAACCGCTGAACTCGGCTCTGCTGACCAGCCTCAAAGTGGCTGAGTTTCTTGGCATCTATCCTGGCAGCTTGGTTAGCTTTAGCCCAGTAGTGGGATGACCGGGTCAAGACCCCGGCACCCAGCTAGAAGTGATCGGTTTCCACCGAAGTGAATGTTAGGTGTTTGTTTATTATCACGTGGCTGTATACCCTGTACCTGCCTTGCTAGGTAGTCACACCCACGGGTGGTGTGCTGGACTTCGGGTTTAGGCTTAGTTATTATGGGCTCTGACTAGCCCCTAGCCTGACCCTGCTTCCGTATCGTGTCCGTGACATCCTAGCACTGTACTGTACAGTAGTACAGTACAGTAGTACAGTCATTGTTACTGTCTGGGTTTCCGAGAGCATAAAGCTCCGGCCAGACACTGTTTATGCGATTATCAGTTTGGTTTCCTAGCGAGCTTAGCCGGACAGCGTATCTGTCTTCCTCGCAAAAAGGATTGCTTCGCCACCAGCACAGTAGATGGAAATGCCATACAAGGCAAGCCTCCAGCTCCCAATCCTGGACGTCAGTACAATCAGAACAGAGGACAACAACAGCAGAATAATCAGGGTGGTAAAAATGAGTCTAACAAACTTGTAAAAACAGTCAACACCCTGGTTAAGGAGCTCCAGAATCAGCAGAGCATCAATGCAGCAATTGCAGCTCCAGCTCCAGCATCAGCTCCAGCTCCTCAGGGAAACTCTCCGGGTACCGGGCAGGTACCAGTGATGAGGGCACCCCGGGGATAAATCAGCCTGAAAATGCCACTGAAGCAAGTGGCCGGGTTGAGAGTATCTCAGAAGAAGTCCTTTCCAGTCTGACACTACAGTTCCAGCAGATGGATACTCCCTCAGAACACATCGATCGCACAGATGCGGTCACAGACAGCACAGCTGAAATCACAGAAGAAGCTGTTGTTGTACAAAGGGAAAGTATATGGACAGAGTACTCACATTTTGGTAGATCCAGGAGCTACATCGTCATTTATCGACGGACAGTTCGCTTCTCAGCTTGGTATATCACCAACAGACTCATCATCATTCTCAGTGGGATTGGCTGGAGGAAGCCAATTACCCTGTACATCCTATCTTCCCAATGCTACATTCACGCTGGGTAAGTATAAGGATACAGAAGATTTCTATATCATTGACATGAAACCCTTCACAGTCATCCTGGGACAGGATTGGTTGGAAAGAAGGAACCCACACATTGACTTCCAGTCCAAGAATATGACGATCACCCGGAAACACTCATCAGGTTCCAGTGTTCGTACAGTTCTGTCCAGAGTTGAACAGACTCCAGATTCAGACGACCTTCCTGAAATGGAATTGGTCAGTGCCACCACTATGAGGAAGCACCTACGACGTATACGATCCAGTGGGTCGGCTGAAGAAGCCGTAGCTTATCTCTTTTTTCTCTCAGAGGTCGATGGTGAGTTGGTAATGGCAGCTGCAGATAGACTCAGACACTGCCATGGAAGACCCATAGGTCACAGCAGCACGTGATCTAATCAGAGAAGACTTTTCAGATATTTTCCAGGAGGATCTTCCAGCTGGCCATAGGCCAGAACGGTTTGAAGGTGGATATCATCGCATCGACATTGAACCTGGGCATAAGCCACCATCACAGCCAGTTCGTACTATTCCAGTGCCTATGATGGAGGAGCTCAAACGACAAATTATCAAATATGTCGAGCTGGGTATCCTTCGTCCATCATCATCACCATATGGGTGCCCAATCATTTTCGCTCCTAAGCCAGGGGGGAAGTGGAGGATGTGCTGTGATTATCGAGCCCTTAATAACATCACCATAAAGGACACGTATCCATTGCCACCTCATGATACCCTTCTTGAACAGCTTAAGGGGGCACGCTGGTTCAGCAGATTCGATTTCAACCAGTTTTTCCATCAGATACCCATCCATCCAGACGACATCCATAAGACAGCAATACGTACTAGATATGGTTCATACGAGTGGACAGTGATGCCCTTCGGGTTAACTAACGCTCCTGCGACCGCTCTACGTGTTGGAAATCGAGCATTCTTTGACTTCATCGATCAGTTCTTGGTCATTTTCATGGATGACACCATAGTGTACAGTCCAGATTTTGACAGCCACGTGAAGCATGTTCGACAGTTCTTACAGCGCTGCAGAGATCATCAGTTCTACATCAGGCCTTCTAAGGTTGAGTTGTTCGTCAGATCCATCGATTTTATCGGACACCACATCTCAGAGGCAGGCCTTTCAATCATCGAAGACAGAATCCGTGCAGTCATGGCTATCCAGCCTCCAGTGTCCTATGGTCCAACCGTTGGTAAGCAGCCTCTACGCCGTATGGCTAAAGATGGCAAGTCATCTCTTCGGTCATTCTTGGGCATGGTCGGCCAGTTTAGGAGATTTATACCAAAGTTCTCCAAGATTGCCGAGCCGCTCAATCGTCTCCTTAAGGATAATGCAGAGTTTGTCTGGGAATCTGAGCAGCAGCGGGCATTTGATAATCTCAAAAGTGCCATCTGCCATGCTCCAGTACTACAGCTTCCAGATCAGAAACTGCCATCTATTATGGAGGTCGATGGATCAGGCACACACGTTGGTCAAGTGATACTCCAGGATCAAGGAAAAGGTATGAAGCCATGTGGCTATCACAGCGTCACTCTATCCGATACACAGAGACGTTGGCCTATTAGAGGTAGGCAACGTGGCAACGTAGGCAACGTTGTCTACCTCGCGGTAGACAACATTTCCCGAGCAGCAGAAATTAGCCAAGCCAGATTCAATAAGACTCACATGCCTAAGCAGTTTGCAGTTGGGCAGAAAGTTCTTTTACGGACCGAGTTTATTCAATGGACTGGTTTGACAGAGGCAGGCAGACACTTTAAGCAGCCATATATTGGGCCGTTCACCATATCCAAAGTTGTCAGCCATGCACGTGCTTATGAGCTAGATTTCGGGGATCTCGACATTCGTATCCATCCGGTTCAGCCTGTATCCAGAATAGAGTTATACAATGACTCGATCCAAGCACCTTTGCCTCTGCCACAGATGATCACCGAAGAAGGGCAACCACTATTTGAGATTTCACACATACTCTCGGATAAGATTACTAGAGGTGTCAAGTACTATTTAGTGCGATACGCAGGCTACGGCCCTGAACATGACACCTGGGTCAAAGCCACAGAGCTGACCAATGCAGCAGACATAATAGCTGCCTATGAAAGCTAACAATATATTAAAGCCTATTGCCCTTACTTGTTGTAATATATACTAATACATGTCGATCATCTTTATACCCTGCTCTTAATGTTCTATCATTATGTTGTATCAGGAGCAGGAAATTGATCCTTCCTTGCTGAGGTGTAGTGGACCTTGTACCAAATCATACCCTTGCACAGATACGCATACATGCGGGTACCATATCTGTGGATAAATAAAAACTGCTATGTTGCCTTTGCCAGACCGTGGTTTGTCATTCGGATCTTATGGCCAGTAATTCCGCAGCTATCGGAATACTGAGGTAGACGGAGTTGTGATCCTGAGTTGTGTTTGACATACATAACTGCACGAATTCACATTAGCACGTTGTCGAATCCACCCTATGAAATGTTCGTCAGTGCGCGCGTACCGGACCGAAAAAAGGAGTTTGGCATTCGAGTGAGGATTTAAAGTGGACTTATAAAGACCCTCCGATATCTCGTAAGCAGGACCATCTCCGTTTGCATTAAAACAAACCTTATTCGAAAAAGGTTCGCCATTCTGCCTGTGAACCTCCATAGTAGCTCTTGGAGGGGAGGAAGGGGTGGATGCACTATATAAGGCCGTGGAAACAGGACCCAATGGGTCAAATGTCGATCGGCAAGCGCAATATCTATCCGTAACGTAAACCTCGGAAGATACCCTGAGCGTCACTCTGAAATACGAAACGCGCGTCACTCTGAAATACGAAACGCAAAGCAATCAGGGGGGCTACATCCCAAGAACTGTGGGGCTATATGCCTAAGGTGAGGGTTTAAAGTGGACTCAGTTCCCCCCGATATCCTAAAACACCTTGAGGGACGCCTCATCGGTGTAAGAAGACTGGCCAGTTGAACAACAAAGACATCAAAGACATATACAAAGGTATGCACCCTATATTGTGAGGTCACAACTCTTCTAAGAGGGGAGATCTGTCAGGGATATGACCGATGACATATGTGTCATACGTGTCATATGTGTCATACATGTCATATCATGTCATGTCATGCCATATGTTATAATGTCATACAGTCGTCGAGTATTATCAGTACGGTCGACTATGACATGAACAGTCATAATATCTGTCATCCACTCACCATGAGTGACATCTGTCATCGAGAGGCCGGGTACGGAATCTCGATGGCGAAGCAAGACACGTTCTTGAAGAACAAGCTGCTCTGAGAGGAGGCGTCTTCGCTTCAAGCATGAACTGAACATCATGCGAGTATCAACAGGCTAATTCGACCAGCCGATACTGTTAGTTCACCCAATGCTCTCGGGTTCACAACCCGATGGTGGTAACGCTTATGAAGCGTGAGGGCATTGGTATATGAGGAGCATTGCGCTCAAGCAGACACTTCTGGACACCAGAGACTGCACTCATACCCCACCAAATATCATTGCGTGTTGCTACAGTTCAATAGCAGCCGCATAGTCTTTAAGGTTGATATACAACCTTGACACCCTCTACCCTGGGAGCACCGTGAGACTCTAAAGGATGGGACACTGGCCTTGGTCACGGAGTTGCCAGCAGATGCCTTGAAAGTACTTGGACCTCGCATATTGGTATTGTTCAGCGGCACAGGTTCGGTGGAGCGAGAGTTTCTACGGTGCTTCCCCTCGGCAGAAGCTATCACTTTGGACTCAGTAGCAGCCTGACAGCCCATTCACGTGGTGGACATCATGCAGTGGAATTATTTATCAACAGTATCCACCAGGTTATTTTGATGTCATATGGGCTAGTCCTCCTTGCACTCAGTACAGCCAGGCTCGCACCACAGGCGCCCCCGCGGATCTGGTGACTGCAGATGCGATAATGCAGCGTACTCTAAAGGTGATTTCATACTTGCAACCATCGCATCGGTTCATTGAGAACCCCAGAGGGCGTTACCCCAACGCGCTGCGACTGAGACCTTTCATGCAGCAACTTCCAATTCCCCTGGTATGCACCTACTGCATGTATGGTGAGAGGTATATGAAACCCACTTGTATATGGACCAACAGCTCTCCTCTCACACCCCTCCTGCAATGTACTGCGGCCACCCCTTGTGACTGCAGATGGGCTTCTGGCACACACCCAGATACAGCTCAATCAGGTCCACATTCTGGTCAACCAGGTGCTGGAGCAGCGACGACAGTGTATCCTATCCCTTGTCTGCTCCTTCGGCAGTAGTTTCATCACCTGAAGTTCAATGGCAAGCAGCGACTGAAGACTGAAGACCCGCCTTAGATACTGTTTGTCAAGGATCGCGCGGAACCCGAGGTTAGCGTTGGCAGCGTGAGCGGGGGGAAGCCTTTCTGGGACCTTCAGTGAGCGGATGGGACGGCAGTTAAAGCACAATATGCGGAGCAATGTGATTAGGAGCCTATTATGGAAGATAGCCAGCCCTGTCTTTGATGTTAGGAGTGGTCACGGAGTATATCCACTCCTAGGGGGGAGTTGTGCCGGTGGGCACGACGGCTGTGATATCTCGAGTGTGACGGGTCATGCGCATGGCTGATAGTATGAACCGAGACGTGAGAGATGTAGAATAATGACATGTATGGCAGCATGACAGTATGACACGATGAAAGTATGACAGTATGACATCGTGACAGTATGACAGTCTGATAGGCATGTGGCACGTGTGGGTGGTACGTTTATGCATAATTTGACGAATTTTCGAAAAAATGACATTTAGAAGTGTTAGAAGGTTGGAGAAGTTTGGAGAAGGTTTGGACAAACTCAAAAATGTAAAAATTTGACATTTCGGGTTTTGGAGTAGCCGTGCGGGGCCATTTCGTTTACTGCAAATACCAGGGAATCAAGTTGTGCACATGGAATGCTTGCGCGACACATTAATAAGTTTATAAAAGGCCATTACAAGGTTTGGGAAGGTGCAACATGATAGTAGAAGGCAGTAAAAGGTTGCATGTCCAATATTCTAGGGTTTTAGGGTTGCTGGCGGGGTGGTGTGGGTGAAATATTAGTTGTGAGAGGGGGTTCGGCGTGTGCGGGGTCCGCTATAAAGTGCACAATTTCGGGAAATGATGATATTACACGGTTTGATATTTTTGGAGAAGTTTGGAGAAGGTTTGGACAAACTCAAAAATATGAATTTTGACGTTTAGGGTTTTGGAGTAGTCGTGCGGGGCCATTTTGGTCACTGCAAACGGCAGGAAATCGAATTTTGCACTTGGCATGCATGCGCGGCATATGAATGTGTCGCTACAAGGCCAATAACAAGCGGGAAATTATATTGTATGATTTAATATTTTTGGAGAACATCGGAGAAGGTTCGTAGAAACAAAATAATGCAATATTTTGATATTTTGGGTTTTGCAGGAGCCGCGCGGGACCAATTTGTTCACTGCAAATATCAGGATGGTTGCCGTGTCATGCACACGGCCGATGTTTTGAAAATAAAGAGCAAGTCAATATGCAAGTGCATTTCCATGCTTATATTCCAATGTTCATACACAATCTAATGTATGAATACTTGCAAGTGACATAATTACCGTAGTGTCAGGTTATTAGAGTTATGCAAAAATTGCAGCTTATTGTAGCACGAAGCACCAAGATGCGGCTCTCGGGACAGCTCAAATAGCACTTTTAGTTAGGCAAACGATTTCTAAGCTAGCGCCTGTCGAACAGCTCTTCCAAGGAAACACGTGAGCGTGAAGCCCCACGAGCAAGGTCCTGCAATTGATCCGCGGTCAGGGTGAAAAGCTGCTGTGCTGGTTGGGCGAGCTGCTGTGGTTGGGCGAGCACCTGCGGTTGCGCGAGCAGCTGCGGCGGTTGCGCGAATAGCTGGGGTTGCGCGAATAGCTGGGGTTGCGCGAGCAATTGTGGTTGCAGCTGGTAGGATTGCTGAAGCTGCGAGAGCTGCTGGAGCTGCTGAAGTTGTTGCAGCTGTTGAAGCTGCTGGAGTTCTTGCAGCTGTTGAAGCTGCTGAGGCTGCTGCACCGGTTGAAGCTGTTGGGGCTGCAGCAACGGTTGAAGCTGCTGGAGCTGCTGCATCTGTTGAAGCTGCTGGGGTAGCTGCACCTGTTGAAGCTGAGACTGGGGCTGCGAGAGTTGCTGCAGCTGCAGGGGCTGCTGCGGCTGTTGCAGCTGCTGGGGCGGCAGCACCTGTTGAAGCTGAGACTGGGGCTGCGGGAGTTGCTGCAGCTGCAAGGGCTGCTGCGGTTGTTGAAGCTGCTGAGGCGGCAGCACCTGTTGAAGCTGAGACTGGGGCTGCGGGAGTTGCTGCAGCTGCAAGGGCTGCTGCGGCTGTTGAAGCTGCTGAGGCGGCAGCACCTGCTGAAACTGCTGGGGCTGCAGCACCTGATGAACCTGAGCCTGTGACTGTGGGAGTTGCTGCAGGTGCTGGGCCAGGAGGAGTTCCTCCTGCTGCTGGGCCTGCGGGACGCCCTGACGAACTGCTTCCAGACCTGAGATCTCACCCTCCGTCCCTTGCTCCGCCGTGGGCGTCGCCGACGCCACAGGTGCCGGACGCGGTTCCTCGGAGGCCGGCACTTGCGGCAGGAGCGTCTCCAAACTAGCGCGCTCCAGCTCTAAGCGCCGGTCCAGTGCGCTCTGCTGTCTCTGCTCCAACGCTTCCAAGCTCCGACCAAACTCCTCTCCCTGCTTCCTCAACAGCTCCTCCAGCTGTTCACTCGTCACGCCCACCTGCACAGGTCCACTTCTTCCTTCCTCTACATACACCTGCGCCGCCTGTGATAGTGACAGCACCCCACTGCCGACACTTGACCTCCGGCCTCGAGAACGACCACCTCCAGCTTTCCCCGTGCCTTTCCCCGTGCCAGCATCAAGTGCCCTACCCGACACGTCGCTCGGTGCTTGGCTCCCCCTTCGGTGTGGAACGGCCAGGTGCGCAGGCGCGGCAACCCGCTTCTGCAAGGTGTGGCCGTCAGCCAAATCCGACCTCATGCGCTTCCTTCCTTTCACCGCCTGAGACGCAATTGTCTCAGGCGGTGCAGCATCCTCCGTGACCGTATCCCCCTCGGAACCCGCGCCCCCACGGCTAGGGGCAACGGATGCCGCGTCCTTGTCGACGAAGAGGTAGTCGTCACGGGTAACGCTGGGTCCTAACTCCACCCGGTCCGCCGTATTGACCTGCCTCAACGGGGCCGTGACGGACACGCCCTCCTGGAAGCCCTTCGTTTTTTCCACGGCAATCTGTTGAGGCACGAACTTCCGGAGGACCTGGAACACTTTGTCGATCTGCTCGTTGTCACGGAAGTAAGCCTCCCCTCGGGCTTTGTCCGTTACGCCCACGTTCAGCTTGTTCATGCGGAAGGTGTGAAACATCTCCGGGTCGGCGTTCGGCCCATCGATTGGCCCCCCGCAATGGACAAACCACCCTTTATTCTTTATGTGCAGGATTGAGCCTACCACATACCCCCCCGAGTGACCCTGGTGAAACACCACTCCGCCGTACGAGAATTTCCCGTTCGATTTCTCGGCGTATCCCTCCTTCCCACCAAAGCCGTCGCCATACACATACCGCGGCCTAAAGTTAATGTACTTGTTGTACGAGTGAACACGTTGCGGCAGATCCAGGTCCTCCCACCGAGGCTTCCGCTGATGGCCACCTACGGGCAATGCCTGTGCGGGAGTGTTCGTGGGTTGCTCCGCCGATCCCAACGGCGCGTCCGGTACCACCCCCGCGGTCTCGGGTGCGGGCACCTCCGTGCTCGTGGGGGCGGGAGCATCCGCGGGTTGAGCCGCCGCTCCCGACGGCTCCTCTACACCCCCCGCGGGTTGCTCCGCCGATCCCGACGGCGCGTCCGGTACCACCCCCGCGGTCTTGGGTGCGGGCACCTCCGTGCTCGTGGGGGCGGGAGCATCCGCGGGTTGAGCCGTCCCTCCCGACGGCGCGTTCACTACCAGCCCTGCGGTGTCGGGTGCGGGCACCTCCGTGCTGGTGGGGGCGGGAGCATGCGCGGGTTGCTCCGTCCCTCCCGACGGCTCCTCTCCACCCCCGCGAACGCCCTCGGGTGTGGCCGCTTCAAGGGGTGGGGGAGCCGATGCCGAGAACTCCGAGAGCATGGACAAGGCAGGTGCCGGAGTGTCCGCGGGTTGCTCCGCCGATCCCGACGGCGCGTCCGGTACCACCCCCGCGGTCTTGGGTGCGGGCACCTCCGTGCTCGTGGGGGCGGGAGCATCCGCGGGTTGAGCCGTCCCTCCCGACGGCGCGTTCACTACCAGCCCTGCGGTGTCGGGTGCGGGCACCTCCGTGCTGGTGGGGGCGGGAGCATGCGCGGGTTGCTCCGCCCCTCCCGACGGCCCCTCTACACCCACCCGAACGCCCTCGGGTGTGGCCGCTTGAACAAGGGGCGGGGGCCGCGCCGACGGCACCGCAAGCAACGGCAAACTGTTCTCGAGCGCGCCTTCCAGCAGCATGGCACCATGTTTTGCGAGGTTCACAGCGTCTCTCTCGGCTTGGGAGGTTGGGTAGACCGTGCGCTTCGCCATGCACTCCGGCCTACCACAATTGTTCACCTCTTCAATGCCTTTGGCTACCATGCACACGTTATGGTAGCTAGCCTTGCAGTGCGAGCACCTGTGGACACCACGTGCATCGTCCTTCTCGCATATGAAGCAGGACTCATCTGGTGCTGGCGGTGGGGGTGAGGGCGGAGCCGTGGCGAGCCCACCTAATTCATAGAACACCAAAACCAAGCACGTTTACACAAGTAGGACGAGAAACATAAATAGAACTAAAAACTCATTACAACGTTATATTATTGGACCACTTTGAAAAATGTGCTCACCAGCGTCGCCGGTCTTCAGCGCGCTAGTAGGCCAGTCCAAGGACTTTCTTCGAGAACTCTGCGCTTCCTTGGCCAAGCCCGCCAACGCGCGGGGAGCGTCAATTGAGGCCAGCGTTTTAACGGTGGCCTCGGTGGCATCTTCCGCCACTTCACTAGCAGTACACTCTGATCGCTGCTCGCACTCCTTGCGCCCACAGTTCTTTTGATTTGTGAGCAAACCACAATCGCCAGTCCCGAATTTTCGCTGACATGAAGGATGGAAACCACCTCCACAAACACCACAAGTCATGATGCTCGCGCTTTTCTTGCAATAAACGCACTTCCCCGGCCGAGGACCACACTGCTTGCATATTACTCCAACCTCCTCATTGCTAGAACACGCGAAATGAAAGTAGCCCTGGCACGTCTTGCATTGGATCTTCGGTACAATAGTTCTCGGGACCGCACAATCGCGGACCACACATTTCACTACATTCTCTTCTTTCTTCTTCGCAATAGCTTTCACAACAGCCTGTTTTCCACGGTTCGCCCCCATGTTTCTGGGGCAAGGTGTTAACGTGCTACTTACTCTTAGGTTTCAGGAGCATAAGTCAATTCAGTAAAGGCGGAGTCTTGGGCCTTCAAGTCCGTCCAGAACTCCAAAGCGCCACATCACCATGCACATACAAATATCCCACGCAAAAATATTTCGCTGTGGAACCCTAACAGATTTGGAGTCCGTCGATAAAACTTGATCGAACTCCAAAGCGCCACATCACGATGCACACAACATTATGTCACGGATATAAATTATGATGTGGAGCGCTGACAGATTTGGAGTCCGTCGATAAAACTTGATCGAACTCCAAAGCGCCACATCAAGATGCACATAACATTATGTCACGGATATAAATTATGATGTGGAACGCTGACAGATTTGGAGTCCGTCGATAAAACTTGATCGAACTCCAAAGCGCCACATCACGATGCACACAACATTATGCCACCGATATAAATTATGATGTGGAGCGCTGACAGATTTGGAGTCCGTCGATAAAACTTGATCGAACTCCAAAGCGCCACATCACGATGCACACAACATTATGTCACGGATATAAATTATGATGTGGAGCGCTGACAGATTTGGAGTCCGTCGATAAAACTTGATCGAACTCCAAAGCGCCACATCAAGATGCACATCACATTATGTCACGGATATAAATTATGATGTGGAACGCTGACAGATTTGGAGTCCGTCGATAAAACTTGATCGAACTCCAAAGCGCCACATCACGATGCACACAACATTATGCCACCGATATAAATTATGATGTGGAGCGCTGACAGATTTGGTGAACTCCAAAGCGCCACATCATGAAGCACTTCACGCCATTTCGAAGTGAAACGCGTTCGTATTCTTCAAGAATGTGACCGGTGATGGAAGTGCGAGGAAGCTCATGCCCTCGCACGAATATATTTCATGTATATTTGATATGTGGTTAGCGTGGTAGAAACGACAACGATATGGGTGGGACGAAGCGGCGCCCCAATCCGACAAGCTTCAACGGTGCGGTTGTACTTTATTTGTAAAGAGCCCGAAGCTATTATGAACTATTATGATCTGTGACAAAATGCGTGAGAACGACTGTTGAGGAGTGCGCATACCTTTTTGTAGCAGGGGTGCACATCGTGGAAGGCCACGTGAAGTTCACCGTGGTTCGGGATGATCGACGTTGGCTACTAGGGCAGTTATGTGGAATCATGCATGTCATTCTAGCTATGAGCGTCTTTTTAGCTTTGTGCGGCTCAGACGCGAGCTACAATCCTGGACCAGACTGGGATATCCCGCCAATTCTTATGGACTTGCTACCTCTTCTAGTAGAAGTAGGCGACTCCGCACGCACCATACCTCTTGGAGTGTGGCCCCTACCGCAAGAAGCTATGCCGACGCTTCGACACTTGGTTACCAAGTTGGATTCGGTGTGCGATATTTGGGCGTCTGCACGAGCTGAGGCGACTTCCACGCCCTTGCGCAATTGTCAGATTCCTGACAGCTCAGACAAAGAGGAATGTTCTTCTCCAGACGAACTGGACACTTCGCGCGAAGTGTCCAAAGGAGGGATAGAGGGGCAAGAAGATGGTTTGCGTCGGTCGCTGACACGTCACGAAGTTGACAGACCACAGGAATACACGCCACTGAAGCGAGGAAACAGGAACCACTGGATAGGGAAGATGAGCGAGATTTTTAGTAGGTCCCCAAACCGCATCGCTTCAGCGGTGAGGGGGTACATTGAAACGCTGCCAAAGGAAGTGGCAGTAGGTGTACTGCAACGCTGTCGCGCAGCGTTGTTCGGTGATACAGAAATGGCGAAGACCAAAGCTATGGACTGCATTCTAGAAAACCTGGTTGCGGTCTTTGGGGCGCTGTCGAGTAGGAATTCTAACTTGAACGAGGAGCACAAGCTTGCAGTGGCGGCCGCAGTGTTTGGCGAGAACATGCAAGAGGGGCAAGTGTTAACCGCAGCGACAACAATGTTAGGCGTGCATAAGCGTGTAGGATATGCGGGCATCACGGGGCATAAAAACATGCTGGCGGGTGCGAGGGTGGGCAATGCCGAGCGTGCACGAAGGAGCTTGCACGTGGGTGTGACGCGCCCCAAGCGACGTGGGCGTCGTTCAGGGTGCATGGCGGAAGCCACTTGTGCACTCATCCGCGACTTTTGGTTGCACCCGGACAACACGCGCGTGAGTCCTTGTAAGAAGGACGTGGTGTTGGCAAGAGATCCACACACGGGGAAGCTTAAGACGCCCCGTGAGTACGTTAGCAAGCATTGGCTTGAGGCTTCGCAACTAGTGGTGTACCGGAGATTTGTGGCGAAATATCCAAGCGTGAAGGTGGGGCAAAGGTCGTTTGAGAAGGCGGGAGTTTGCAAACCGCACAATGTGGTACGGTTGACAAGAAGGGACAACATCTCTTGTTGTTGTAGGTATCACGAGGACATGCGCATGGTGCTTAAAGGGTTCGACGAAGCACGGGAGGCGGTGCACAAGAAGTGCCCGTGCAAGGATAAGAAGTGTTGCCCCCGAGTGCCACGGACGGCGGAGGAAAAGAGGGAGAGCGCGGTGGGTGCGCCGACGGGGCAAGTGTGTGGCATCGTGAAGGCGGGGAAGTCTACCTCCACGTTCGCGGAGAGTCTGTTGTGCCCGCGTGAAGGGGATAAGCACCGCATAGAGTGCCTGTTGCAAACCTGCAAACAGTGCGGAGGTTTGAAGAACTTTAAAGTGTGCGAGAAGGAGGTGCAATATGCGGAGGAGGTGAGGTGGTCGTGCTATGAGACTCTTAGTACGGGCAAGTACGACGACGAAGGGAAAGAGGTTAGGAGGTTGCAGTTTTTGCAGAAGAAGACGAAATTGGGGGCGTTGATATCTAAGCTGCAAACGCTGTTGCTGGGGCACGAACCGGGGAAGTCGCCAAACTGTCGGTGCAATGGACGCTTTCTGTGCGAGGACGCGGCGTCGGAATCGTGGAAGTGGCGGAGGCTAAATGGCGTCGGGGACTGCCCGTTTTTGCGTCCCTATGCTTACCATACATTCATGGCCTTGCACCAGCACCGTCAATTTAAGACGTGTATCACGGATTTGCCGTTGGGGCATACGGCGTGGTGTTTCGACTTCTCCGAGAACCATTCGTTGAACATCCCGAGGGAAGTTCAGAGTTTGCACTGGGTGGTGAAGCAGGCTACTGTGTTGGTGTGTGTATTATGGCGGCACGCGTGCAAGGAAGTCGATGGGGTAGAGTCCACGGCGGAGAACCCGGTTGTGATAAAGGACTATGTGTACTTTATCAGTGATGACCGCAAGCATGATCACAGATTCATTCAGTACATGCGAGAGGTGATCATCAAGGAGTACTTTGAGAAAAGGGGGATTCCGAAGCCAATATTTATTCACGAATGGGCGGATGGTTGTGCGGGGCAGAACAAGTGCGCGGCGGGATTCGCGGACGTGGGAAACAGCAAAATGGAATGGTCGCTGGGGATTCCTTGTCAGCGGAACTTCTTTGAGACGGCGCATGCTAAAGGGGAGCAGGACGGAGCGGGGGCACACGTGAAGCATGCAGCGGCGGTGGCGGTAATTTCGGAGGGTGACAAATGGTATGGGAAGATCTTGTGTGCGGCCGATCTCTATGCTTTTTGTGTGGAGAGGTTGCGCACACGCGCGGACACCAGCTACACGAAGTCGAGGGCCGCATTCAATCAACGATTTTTTTATCTAGTTCCCGAGGACGCGACGAAAGAGGTGGCGGGAGGTTTGTCGGCGGTTGATCACACGGCGCGCATCGCATACAAATCTTTGGAGCGCACTTTGCAACTGCATTCGGTGCGATCGGGCGTGGAGGGGAAGTTGCTGGTGCGCGACAGGACATGCTATTGCGTGTCATGCTATGCAGAATGTGTGTCGTCCATGCCGACGTCCGAGAACTGTTTGGAGAGCTCGCATGTGGATTTGTGGAGGGAGGTGGAATTGACGCCCGCAACGGGTGCGGACGCGGCAAGGGTGCGGGAGTTGGTGGAGGAGTATGCGAGTGATGTGAGTGTAGCGGTGCGGCGCGGATGCATCATCGCGGTCCACCGAGACCCGGCGGACCGCACACACGCCTACTACTTGGTGAAGGCGTTATCCGCCGTGACGGAGGTTGGACCTAGGGGGCGCCGAGATGACTATGGGCAATATTTTGCCCCGGGAGAATTTGTGGTTTCGGGGAGGTACTTTGAATGGGAAGATGCCGATGTGAGAGATGACTACATACTAGACACAAGTAAAAAGTGCTTGATCTCTTGTGAAGCCGTGCGTGCAACCGATGTGCGCCTAGTTAAAAGAGGGGATGTGTACAAGATGCCTGCTGCCGAGCATGAGCGCGTGTTATCACTGTTGTAATTTTTGCATTCAAATATATAGTATGGGATTTGGCATTCACAATGCAATAATGATAACATTTTTTGCATATTTATGCTCAAGCATTTGAACAAACTTGGGGCATCACAATTTTGATGTGACGCGCATGCATGCCAAGTGCAAAACATGATTTCCTGCGGTTTGCAGTGCCCAAAATGGCCCCGCACGACTACTCCAAAGCCCTAAATGTCAAAAATAACATTTTTGAGTTTGTCTAAACCTTCTCCAAACTTCTCCAAAAATATCAAGCCGTATAACAACATTTACCGAAATTATGCACTTTCTAGCGGACCCCGCATACGCGAAACCCCTGCTCTCACCGCCAATATTTCACCCGCCAGCAACCCTAAAACCCTAAAATCTTGGCTATGCAACTTTCAAGTGCCTTCAACTAACTTGGTGCACCTCCCCAAACTCGGCGGTGACCTTTTATCAACACATTCATGCGACGCGCATGCATGCCAAGTGCAAAACACGATTTCCTGCGGTTTGCAGTGCCCAAAATGGCCCCGCACGACTACTCCAAAACCCTAAATGTCAAAATTTTATATTTTTGAGTTTGTCTAAACCTTCTCCAAACTTCTCCAAAAATATCAAGCCGTATAACAACATTTTCCGAAATTATGCACTTTATAGCGGACCCCGCATACGCGAAACCCCTGCTCTCACAGCCAATATTTCACCCGCCAGCAACCCTAAAACCCTAAAATCTTGGCTATACAACTTTCAAGTGCCTTCAACTAACTTGGTGCACCTCCCCAAACTCGGCGGTGACCTTTTATCAACACATTCATGCGACGCGCATGCATGCCAAGTGCAAAACACGATTTCCTGCGGTTTGCCGTGACCAAAATGGCCCCGCACGACTACTCCTAAACCCTAAATGTCAAAATTTTATATTTTTGAGTTTGTCCAAACCTTCTCCAAACTTCTCCAAAAATATCAAGCCGTATAATAACATTTTCCGAAATTATGCACTTAAGTATGTAACCCCCGTCCACCCACACGTGCCACATGCCGATATCATGTCAAGATTCGACAGAGAGATATAGAAGTTCCGAGAAAATGGCAAGTATGACAGTGTGACAGTAAGCCACGATGACAGTATGACAGTATGATATCGTGTCAGTATGACAGCCTGGCATCGTGTCAGGTTTTGACAGATGAACGAACGTGATTCAAGATCGAGATTGGAATTGATGACGAATCGAGATATGATGAAAGATTCGGGTTTGTACATTTCGGGTCACAGAGTTGTGTTGTGACAATCGATAAAGGTGTAGACGGAAACGTCGTCGGCCTCATAAATCAGTTTACAGTTTGCATACAAAGCTCAACCTGACATTTCGTTCAGTGTACAGTATATAATAAAAGATCTCGTTTCGTTGGATCAACCAAAAAGACATAATAGAACGATGTCCCTGCAACACCGGGACAGAGTCACTATCGCTATCGCTCGGACGATCGGAGCCCTCCCCGTCAGCGTCATGCAGGTGGACAGGGCGCAAGCCTGTTTCACCATCGGAATCCTCTCCGGAAGAATCAAAATAATCTGCTACGAGAGAAACGACAGGCATTCCGAATGCTGAGAACTCTCAACGGATGGCCGCAATTTCACAATTTGACTACCTTAAAGATACTTGAGAAGATCAGAACTTGAATACTCGTGCGGCGGTAATGCGGTATCCGTGTCACGTCTCACGTCGACGTGTAAAGTATGGGGATGACAGCAGCCATCGCGATCGAGACATATTCGATATCCCCCCAGATTTTTCACCAATCCCGCCCATATTTTTATTATATTTTTAACATATTCTAATCAAATTTTGACTTATTTTGAAGAACGCACCCAAATTTCGATCAAATTTTGAAAAAAATTCAGGCCAAAAACGCACCCAAATTTTGAATCAAAATTTGAAAAATCCTGGCCAGGGCCAAGGGCGCATGGAAGCAGGAGCGGCTAGGTACTAAGGAAGGAGGGCGACGTATCGGCCACCAGCGTCGGAAAAAAACCATCAGCAGGTCGCGGAGCTGATGCACGATGGAGATGAAAGCGGATTGGGCGGTGGAGGTGGAGAGGTGAAGACCCAGGGGTGCTCCGGCCCCTGGGCCGATGGTGCCCCCGTGGGGCTGGAACCCCGATGGGGCCTCAGCCCCTTTGGGACAGGGGGAGGGAGGTCTATTTAAAGTAATTGCTTAACATCTTATCCGCGGTCTTTGCAACTTCGGCGCCCTTTTTATTTTTCACACAGAGTTTCATGATGCTTGGGGTTTCATTTGCGGTTTCATTCTCTGGCATGATTCCCGTCTCATGAAGCATGCTTCTTTCCCTACAGTAGAGTGCCGTCTACACATTCTAGATGACTTTTTCAGAAGAGGTTTTAACCCGCGGTGAGGTACCCCAATCCCATGTAGCACTTTCCCGAAGCCTTCTGGTAAATATCCCCTGAGAGTTAGTTCCCTTGGCCATTTTGTCGCCATTTTGTCGTTAAGGTGAGGCGTGTGACCCCTAAGCACCCCTCAGATCACTGCCCATGACAAAGCCGTCACAACTAGTGATTGTGGGCCATGTGGGGGAGCATAAGGTGAGGCGGGTGACCCCCAAGCACCCCTCAAATCAATGCCCACGACAGAGTCGTCACGGGCAGTGATTGTGGGCCGTGCGGGGGGGGCATAGGGTGAGGCGAGTGGCCTCCAAGCACCCATCAAATCACTGCCCATGACAGAGCTGTCACGGGCGGTGATCGAGGGCTGTGATGGATACAAGATACCCGCCACAAGATACCATAATACCGTCCCCGCCCCCCTTCCACCATACAGTAATCACTCACCTTTAAGAAAACCGTAGATTCCAGGTCAGCCAGCTTTTCTCATCGAGTTGGGTACCTTCCCACCCCCCCAGCGCCAGCGGCCTATGAGAACGCTATGGATAGTGGACCGCGATCTCGTGAGCCAACAACCCTCTTAACACGCAAATCTCGACCCATGGGCATCCACAACAACCCACCACAAAACATACCTCGGGTTACAGGCGCGTGCCCGGGGAGCTGTCCCCACACATTGAACATCCCAACCTTCTACAACCGGGCGCCTTCCCACCATGCACACCGTCGCCCATACGGTACCGCCCACCATCACATGGAGCCCCTAAGGATCAGGCGCGTGCCCAGGGAGCTGTCCCCACATCGCAGCCGTCACCGACAGACTGCGCACTTCCCATGCGACTACCATACACACCGCAACCCACACACCGTACCTCGGTGACGCCACGGGTCCGGGGGCGCGTAGGGAGTGCTAACAGCCCTCTTAACACGCAACTCCCGACCCATCGGCATGATGCCACCACCCGTCGCGGGTCCGGGGGCGCGTAGAGAGTGCTAACAGCCCTCTTTACACGCAACTCCCGACCCATGGGCATCCACAACAACCCACCACAAAACATACCTCGGGTTACAAGCGCGTGCCCGGGGAGCTGTCCCCACATATGGAACATCCCAACCTTCTACAACCGGGCACCTTCCCACCATGCACACTGTCGCCCATAATACGGTACCGCCCACTATCACATGGAGCCCCTAAGGATCAGGCGCGTGTCCGGGGAGCTGTCCCCACATCGCAGCCGTCACCAACAGCCTGCGCACTTCCCATGCGACTACCATACACACCACAACCCACACCGTACCTCGGTGACGCCACGGGTCCGGGGGCGCGTAGGGAGTGCTAACAGCCCTCTTAACACGCAACTCCCGACCCATCGGCATGATGCCACCACCCGTCGCGGGTCCGGGGGCGCGTAGAGGGGGGGCAGGACGAAACCTAGTGGTTTTTGTACAAAACCTAGTGAAGTGACTCCACGATATCGTCAATCCCGATTCACGATATAGTGGAGTCACTTTTCGGGGTCATCGAATCCTGCCGCCCATCCACGACATTTTGTACAAAAATGACTAGGGGGGTGAGGTCATGTCAGCAAAGTAACGAACTTCGCATACGCGTTGTCAATACTTTTATACTATATAGTATATAGTATATAGTATATATACTACTATATACTACTATATACTACTATATACTATATACTATATATACTATGAATATAATTATATGGGATAAGATATATATTATATTGTATATATTATTATAATATATATATTATATATATATATATTATTATTATATATTATATATTATATAATTATATATATTATGTATAATTACGAAATTACGAAATATATACTATACGACATATATATATATATTATGCATATTATGGATATGGATATAGATATGTGTGTGTATATATATGCTATGAAATATGTGTGTATATGTAGTATATATAATAATATATA
>LGRX02025840.1:0-79385 GCA_001247695.2 Cymbomonas tetramitiformis | reverse complement strand
GGGGGGCGAGAAGAGCCTGCAAAAATTTTGCAGGAATTTCGGGGGTTAGTCATAGAGGTCCAGAGGGGGTCCTCAGTGTGCTGGGTGGGTGAGCAGATGGGCCGCTCTGGAGTGATTCCCTTGAGGTCTAAGGGCGTGCGAGGTACTCAAATGCACCACAGGACATCCCCAAAATTACCCGGAGGGGTGGGGGGTAGAGTGGTGACAGAATAGTGGGGTGACCGCCCGTGGCTCGCACTCGTGGGAGGTCTACGCGACTAAGTCAAAAACGGTATCGATTTTCGGGAAAAACTCGACCGTCATAGAGATATCGACCCAACTTCAAAATCGGCATCCCCGGTAGGAAATCATCATAACTTATCTACTTAGCCCTGTGGAGGTCCAGTCGACCCCCCTTGGGCCCTGGGGTGGCCGTAGACCCCTTGAAATTAAAGGTGACTGGCCCCCGATATCTCTATGACGGTTTGCCCTCCAATTCTGGAGGGAAGCCCAGGGGCAGTGATTCAGCTGCATTGTGCGAGCTGTAGCGTAGGCCCAATGGCCACATGTCGGTGCACAGGGGTCACGTAGGTACCTTGGTGGGGTAATTTGCACGCCGGGGGGGCTAAGGGGGGCGAGAAAAGCCTGCAAAACCTTTGCAGGAATTTCGGGGGTTAGTCATAGAGGTCCAGAGGGGATCCTCAGTGTGGTGGGTGGGTGAGCAGATGTGCCGCTCTGGATTGATTCCCTTGAGGTCTAAGGGCGTGCGAGGTACTCAAATGCACCACAGGACATCCCCAAAATTACCCGGAGGGGTGGGGGGTAGAGTGGTGACAGAATAGTGGGGTGACAGCCCGTGGCTCGCACTCGTGGGAGGTCTACGCGACTAAGTCAAAAACGGTATCGATTTTCGGGAAAAACTCGACCGTCATAGAGATATCGACCCAACTTCAAAATCGGCATCCCCGGTAGGAAATCATCATAACTTATCTACTAAGCCCTGTGGAGGTCCAATCGACCCCCCTTGGGCCCTGGGGTGGCCGTAGACCCCTTGAAATTAAAGGTGACTGGCCCCCGATATCTCTATGACGGTTTGCCCTCCAATTCTGGAGGGAAGCCCAGGGGTAGTGATTCAGCTGCATTGTGCGAGCTGTAGCGTAGGCCCAATGGCCATATTTCGGTGCACAGGGGTCAAGTAGGTACCTTGGGGTAATTTGCACGCCGGGGGGCTAAGGGGGGCGAGAAGAAGCCTGCAAAACTTTTGCAGGAATTTCGGGGGTTAGTCATAGAGGTCCAGAGGGGGTCCTCAGTGTGGTGGGTGGGTGAGCAGATGGGCCGCTCTGGAGTGATTCCCTTGAGGTCTAAGGGCGTGCGAGGTACTCAAATGCACCACAGGACATCCCCAAAATTACCCGGAGGGGTGGGGGGTAGAGTGGTGGCAGAATAGTGGGGTGACAGCCCGTGGCTCGCACTCGTGGGAGGTCTACGCGACTAAGTCAAAAACGGTATCGATTTTCTGGAAAAACTCGACCGTCATAGAGATATCGACCCAACTTCAAAATCGGCATCCCCGGTAGGAAATCATCATAACTTATCTACTAAGCCCTGTGGAGGTCCAGTCGACCCCCTTGGGCCCTGGGGTGGCCGTAGACCCCTTGAAATTAAAGGTGACTGGCCCCCGATATCTCTATGACGGTTTGCCCTCCAATTCTGGAGGGAAGCCCAGGGGTAGTGATTCAGCTGCATTGTGCGAGCTGTAGCGTAGGCCCAATGGCCATATTTCGGTCCACAGGGGTCAAGTAGGTACCTTGGGGTAATTTGCACGCCGGGGGGCTAAGGGGGGCGAGAAGAGCCTGCAAAACTTTGCAGGAATTTCGGGGGTTAGTCATAGAGGTCCAGAGGGGGTCCTCAGTGTGGTGGGTGGGTGAGCAGATGGGCCGCTCTGGAGTGATTCCCTTGAGGTCTAAGGGCGTGCGAGGTACTCAAATGCACCACAAGACATCCCCAAAATTACCCGGAGGGGTGGGGGGTAGAGTGGTGGCAGAATAGTGGGGTGACAGCCCGTGGCTCGCACTCGTGGGAGGTCTACGCGACTAAGTCAAAAACGGTATCGATTTTCGGGAAAAACTCGACCGTCATAGAGTTATGCTATTCCGTTTCCGAGCACCCGGCACTGTGTGATTCTGTGACTTTACCGCGTATATATATCCATTATATATATACCCTCATATCACCCTTTCTGTCAGGTTATCGACCCACTTCACGCTAAGTGGTGTTTCGGTAGGCATCAACTCGCTTTGGCTTCACGTCAATTCTACAAAATTCCCTCTTTCCCTCTTACTTCCTTCGGACTTACATCGGTTTGAGTGCAACTGCCTCATCCCAACTTCCCTGTCCAACTTCGTGTGTTGCCTACCGTCTGTGATTGGTTTTCCACGATTTCCTTCGGCCAAACTTCCTTCTTTCCCTCTTGTTCCTTCACCATGGCCGGCTACTTGCCTTCCGGTTTGAGCGCATTAACCTCAACCCGATTTCCTTATTTCACATCGTGGGCTGCCTACCGTCAACGAGATTGGTTCTCCGCGATTTCCTTCGGCCAAACTCCCTTCTAATTTTACATGAAGTTACGTTATGGCCATCAACCCGAACGTCCACTCGACTTTCTGACCAGCAGCACCCCTTCTGGCGGGAATACGGGTTACCGTACGACGTTTTTGACATTACCCCCGTTTTCCTCGTCAAATTTCACCCCAATTTGACTTCTCCATCACTTGATTTGGTTAATTTTTCGAGGAGTTACCTTTCACCCACGAAACCCTATCGACGCGACTTCCAGATTTTGCAGCCGCAGAGATCATGGCCTCGCCACGCCAGCGTGCGCGCATGGCCGCGGTTTGGTCTGCACTGGACTTGCTTCGACGACAACATCTCCCCTTTGGCTGTGGTTTGGTGGTGCTTGGTGGTGCTTACGTACCAAGCACCAAACTCGAGTCCATCGCGTTCGCCATCAACAACGCGTGCTTTGACTCCTTCGACTTCGTCCCTCCACTCCCTTCGCCCTCGCCTTGCACCCCACCTGTTCACCATCTAGTGGTGTGTGGTGATGTTGCCACGCCCACTTCGCCCCTCACCATCGTTCCTTTCGAGCCATTCCCAATGCGCTCGATCGCGCCCCCTTACCGCATTTTTCACCTTCCACCCCCCCAGCCCCTTCTCATCGACGCATTCGCTCTGGTGGTGCCAGGCTACCTTTGGCTCTGGCACCGCACAGGGGTTGGTTAATTTATCACCTGGATGCCCCTCGACATCTTCGAGAACACCGCCGCCACCACTCAGTGAAAGCACGATCACATCGCAACCAACTGCAGCCGACCAATTCTAGACTTAGCCGCAATTAGCTTATAGAGTCTCACCGCATCTTGCCAGCTGTTAGCTGGCTGCAATGGGCCCTTGAACTCTGACATTAAGTAACATTGGGTTTAGGTTTTAGGGTTTGCTTGCTCTGGGATTCCAATCGCAACTGCGACGCTTCTTAGGATCGTTTCCAGGCACTGACGCGCGCTCTCAAGATCACGTGCTATTGCAGCAACCGTCCGACGGGCCCCGCCTGGATGACACGTGGTTACATCAATCATGTACAGAGAGCGCGCGCCACAGAGAGGGTCCACGGGCGGAGAGCATGAACTGCGACGAGGCAACATTCCAACGAGCCACAGCTTGGGGTCTCGCCAAAGATGAGACGGAGATGAAGCAGCTTACGTACACTGAAGTGCAGTGCGTGATTGCCAGTCTCTCTTCAGTGATTGCCGACAGCATTGCGAGCGCAACTCGCCCCGAGAGTAAGCGCGTCGTGCTAAAGACGTACCCTCTTGCCTACCAAGTGCAGGGGGTGTTGGGCATACCTCCTGTGCCCACTGATGCCGAAGGGCCGGGCCGCCTCATCTCATCCGACGAGCTAGTGATGACACCCACCACTACAGCGAATGTCCAGCGGGTGCTGCAAGTGGTGGCGCATCCGAATGCCTCAGCCCTGCTCGAGGGCGGCACGGGCGTGGGCAAGTCCGCCACCGTGGCGTGCGCCGCCAGGCTCGCGCACACCAGCCGAGCCAGCGCCCCACCTCGACTGCACCGCTTCAACATGTCGTCCAGCATCGCCATCGAGGACCTGGTGGGGAGGGTCATGCTGCCTGGGGCCCGGCAAGCCGACTGGTGCCACGGTGGCGGTGACGGTGACCGAAGCGGACCCACCTTCACGCTCGGGCCTTTCGCGCGGGCCTACTCGGAGGGGCACTGGCTGCTGCTGGACGAGCTCAACCTTGCGCCCGACGAGGCGCTGCAGTGCATCCAGAGCGCCCTGGACGGCGACACTCTGACGCTGCCGGCGTACGCGCAGGCAGCTACAGGGACAGGTCCGTCCACGCCCGCATCGTCACGGACGCCGCACACGCTGCAGCGGCATCCGGACTTCCGCCTCTTTGCGACGCAGAACCCGGGAACGGGCGCGTTCCGTGGGATGCGGATGCCGTTGTCGGAGGCGTTCCTGGACCGCTTCCACAGGCTGGAGTTCCTTCCGCTCGGCCCCGACGAGTGGAGGCAGATTGTGAGGAGTCGAATTGGTAGTGATGACGGCCCCGTCCATGGAAGGAGTGCAGGAAGAGGGGCGGCCCTGCAGGAAGCCGGTCCATTTCGACTGCAGGCAATAGCGGATCGCATGGTGAGCTTCCACCTGGCGTTGCAGACAGCACTCCAGCCGCCCGCGATCTCCAGTGACGCCTCGGGTGGCTCTGTGGCCGCCTTCCCAGAGCGGGGGGCGCACACAACCATCACCATCCGCGAGCTGCTGAGATGGAGCCAGCGCATGAAGCGCACGCTGCTGTGCGCGGCCGCCGTCACCACCGCTGACCCGTCTGGCAGCAGCGCACCCCGGTCGGCTGCGGAAACGGATGATGCTCTCGCCGCCGAGGCATGGTCGGTCTATGGGGCGCGCTTCGGCCACGCCGGCGGGAACACTGTGCGGCGGCTCATTGCAACGGAGCTGCTGCGAGACGCCGGCGCTGAGAGAGACTCCACTACCGCCAGCACCGCTCGCTTGGACGCGCTGACCGACGTGGCGTCCTGGAGCTTGGACGGCCACGGCCATCGGGGCGGGGGCGCCGTGGTGCGCATCGGGAGCGCTGAGGCTGAGGGCGCGCCAGACGTCGACGTGGCGCTGTCGTGGCGGGAGGAGGTGGAGGACCGCGCCTGTCGAAACAGCCAGTTGCTGAGGCGCATGGACGAGGTGCATCGGGCGGTGCGGCGTGTGATGCTCTCGCGAGACTTCGTCGAGACTCACGGCCTGTACCCGGTGTACGGCCGCGTGTGGCTGTGGGACTGGGTGCGCGCTGTGCACAATGCGGATAGGAGCGCCTTCTCTGCGACTCCGAAAGCGAGGTCCGCCGTGCTGAGCCCGAAGGCGAATTTTCAGGGCGCGCTGTTGTACGCCTCGAGGGTGCGGGGGGGTCTCGCGCGCGACTGTGTCCTTGCGTGCTTCAAGAGGGAGTGCCAGGTGAGTGAGCAGAAGGCGGCGAAGGAGCTGGCGGCGATGACTGGCGGCTGCCCTGCGCCCCGGGCGCCTTTCGTGGTAACTGAGCGGGTTCTCCAGCTCTGGAGAGCAATGTGTGCCAGTCTTGCAGCCGCCTCGAGAGGCGGAGACGGGGGCGTAGGAGGGGCACCAGAGGCGCTTCTGGTGATGGGGCGGAGCGGGTGCGGCAAGAGCTTAGCAGCAAGAGTGCTCGGAGAGCTGCTGGGGTGGCGGGTCAGCGCTGCCTGCATGACCTCGGAGACCACCCCCGCTACCCTCGTTGGCCAGCTGCAGCTGTGCTGCTCGGCGGAGCAGGGCGGCCGCAGCGTCAGAGGCGGCATCCAGTGGCATGACGGGGTGGTGACCACGGCATATAAGGCGGGAGCGTGGCTCATTCTGGACAATCTGGACGAGGCAGAGCCTGCAGTAGTCACGGAGCGCCTGAACCCTGTGCTGGAGAGCCCTCCCGTGTGGTCCCTCGGGGAGAGAAGCCAGCCGCCGGCACCCCAGAATGTGACGCAGGGTGAGGCAGTCGAGGAGGAGCGCAGCGCAGCGCCCGGGGCCCTCCAGAAGCTCCTGACAGGTGGCCACGGCTTCCTTGTCATCGGCACGGTGAACACCTCCGGAAGAAGCGCACATTGCAGCGTCGGCGGCCTGAGCCCGGCACTGGCCAACCGGTTCACCCAGATCTTCATGGCAGACATGGTAGCGGATGGTACTGCCACGGGGGACGCCGTGGGCGAGTGTCCGGGGTCATGTAAGCGCGAGATCGACGCACTTGTGGGGGTGTTCCTGAGCGCGGCGCTCCACGGCGACGCGGATAGGCGCTTTGCTGCGAGCTTCGTGCAGGCGGTGTGGGGCCTTCGTGAGGCAACCATCCCCGGTATCACCTTCCGGACCATCATCCGGCTGCTGGATGCCACCTCCCGCACATGGTGCCCGAGCGTGTCAAAGGCAGCGGGGATGGAGGGTATGGCGGTGCGCCGGAGCCTGTGGGCCGCGTTTCAGACGACGGTGCTGCGGCAGGCCCAACCTGCTGCGCGCAGCGCGGCGGAGAGCTGCGTTCTGGAGCGTCTGCGGAGCGAGGGACTGTGGCATGACGCGGCCATCCGACCAGAAATTCCGAGGCGGCAGCTGCACCTCCGGTGCTCCGCAACCTCGCAGGTCCTCACTCCGAGCCGGTGTGCGCTGGCCGAGGCAGTGCTGGCGACCGTGGCCACCGGCTGCCCGGTGCTGCTCGAGGGCCCTGCAGCGGTGGGGAAGACGTCACTGTTGGGAGCTCTGGCGGAGTCGCAGGCTGTGCCCCTGCTCCGCGTGAACAACACCGACACGACCTCCCTGGCGGACTACCTCGGCTCGTGGCTGCCCTGCAGCGGCGGAGCTTTCAAGTTCTGCCGCGGGCAGCTGCTTGCCGCTGTGGAGGACGGCCACTGGTTCCTCGCAGACGAGCTCAACCTGGCCCCTGGAGGGGTGCTCAGCGCCCTGATGCCCCTGCTGGAGGGCCAGCAGGGGCGCTTCCTCGTGCCTGGCAAGGAGGTGGAAGCGCAGGTGCACCCCGGCTTCAGATTCTTCGCAACCCAGAATCCGTCGCGGTACGCCGGCCGGCAGCCCCTACCCACCGCTGAGTGTGCGCGCCCGCTTCCTCGAGCTGCAGGTGGAGGACTTCCCCGAGGAGGAGGTGGCAACCATCATCAGTGAGCGGCGCGACACCCTCTTCTCGGACTTGCCAAAGACGCCGCCAGACGTGGCGCGGCAGATGGCCAAAGTGTATCACGGGCTGCGGGCAAGCGGACACCGCTGCACCATGCGCGAGCTCATCAAGTGGGTCCGCCGAGCGCACCTGCTGCAGAAGGCGGAGGGCGGCGGCAGGCTCAGCGCAGAGGGTTGGGCTGCATCCGGGCTCAGCCTCTTCCTATCGGAGCTCATACCTTCATCATCGTCTGCAAGCGCGCAGCACTGCGCCACTGATACTGCTGCCGCCTACAGAGACTCTCAACACGAGCCGGCGGACGTGGACACGGTGCTAGCCGTCCGCGCCATCGTCGAGGACGCCTTCGGCGTCAACACGCCGCAGACTGGCTCTGTGAGCATTGTCCAGCTGCCAAAGAACCGCGTGAGCTTCCAGGATGGCAGCATGAAGGTGATAGTGGAAGGCGGTCGGTTGGAGCGATGCCCGTTGCTCTTCGAACCGGGCGAGACGGGAGCCCTGCCGGCATCCGTCCCCGAGGCGTTCCGGCGAGCCCTGGTGCGGATGGCGTTTGCGGTGGCCGCCCGGGAGCCGGTGCTGCTGGCGGGTCCGACCTCGTTTAAAACTAAGCTCGTGGAGACATGGGCAACGGTTTTCCAGCAGGAGCAGATGGGTGAGGCACACCCCTCCTTGGGAGAGGAGCTTTCCCGAGTGCATCTGACCACGGACACAGAGGCGCCCGAGCTTATAGGGCAGATTCAACCGGTCAGCGTGCTCAGCCTGCTGCAGCAGCTCCCCGAACTGGTGCTCCGGCTGCATGCCCGCTGCGCCGCCGTGCTCCAGAGCCGCCACGACGTCACTGGGAGTGCACGTGGAAGCGCCAGGCGCGACCACCATTGCAAGACCGACAGCGGCTTACGCTGGGTTTGGAACCTGCTGATCAAGATATCAGACTGCATCACGCCGCAGCTGGAGCTGCTCGTCGCGCAGTTTGTGGGCAGCGTGCAGGCGGCGCAGCTGGCGCACACGCGGCAAGCGGGCGAAGCGAGGCGGCGAACGGACAAAAGCGAGGACAATGCTCCGCATGAGCCCATCGTCGGGCTACCTCCTGTCGATGGGCGACGCAACGCGCACGCAGGACCTCCGGAATATGATCCTCACGAGGATGCAGCGTGGGGCGCGAGCAGTGAGCTGGGAAGCGCGCCACTGGCCGAGTGGAGCGGCGAGGAGGCCCACACACTACAGCAGGGCCGTGTCAGGGGTGCACCAGGTGCGGCGGATACTGCTGTCGACGAGGATGACGTCAGCTCCATTAGCTCGATTCGGTCGGGGTGGTCCAGCGAGGATAGCAGGGACTGGGAGTACGACAGTGGTAGCATAGCGTGGTCGACTGATGCTGGCACTGCTACCGGAAGTGTTGCGTGGGATGCAACTTCTGAGCAGCAGGAGAGGCGTCGTGCTATGGGAGGAAGCGCAGATGGATGCCCGAATGATCATCGTCCTGCTGGTGACACACATGGTGCGTCATTGGGGCCATGCGATGACGGCACTCTCCAAATCGACGCTTACGAGGCCTCGATCGAGTCCGGCAGTGTGGTAGGCCCTGGGGGGCAGGAGACCGGAGGCAAGGACTTGGCACCTCATCAGGCGCGTGCCGAGGAGATGCGTTGCCACGGAGCTGATGGTGAAGCGTCCGACTCGAGAAACAGCTCAGCGGACACTGCTTCGGAGTGCCGCGAGGAGCGGAGTGATGACGAGGCTGACGGCATCCGGCATGGCCCTGCCCAGATCCATGTCAGCATGAGCTCCGCCCTGACCCTGAAGCTCGGCGAGCTGCTCAGTATGCTCGAGTCGATGCAACAGGTGCAGCGGCTGGCTGCGGACTCGGCCGTGCTGCACAGCTGCGCCAGGGTCGCCAAGATGGTTGATCTATTCAACACCACAAACGCTGCAGGGGAGCTCGATCCATGGTACAGCACCGCCTTCATCTTCCGGGACGGCCCGGTGACCATCGCGGCTCGGCTTTCCCGCCCAATCCTCCTCGAGGACGTCGACCAGCCGTCTCAGGCGGTCGCTGAGCGGCTCAACAGCTTGCTGGAGACCGAGCCCACATTCTCCGTGGCCGAGGATCTCTCGCTCGAGGTCGGAGGCGTGTGCAAAGAGGTGGAGCTGCTCCCGAGGTTCCACATCTTCGCCACCGCCTCCGTGGAGTTCTGTCCATCTCCTGGGTCTTCCTCTTTGTCACTGCGCTGCGGCCTGAGCCCTGCCATGCGCTCCCGCTTCACCGCAGTAGCCGTGCCCGAGTACAGCCTGCCCGAGATGGAGACAATCCTCACGCATGAGATGGCAGCCCGAATGCCGGCGGGGAGTGACGAAGACCCCTCGCGCCGCAAGCAGCTCTGCGGTGTCATGATGCAACTATGGGTGGCGTTGGAAAAGGAGAGCGCGGGCCCCGGCCATCGTCCCGCCGGCCTGCTGCCGCTGCTGAGATGGATCGACTTCCTCGTGATGGGCGACACTGTGCCCGGTGGCGACGAGCACGATGTTCCCGACTATCAGGAGCGGCTCGCCGCGGGGGCCCGGTTCTGCCTGCTAGACCACTTAAGCTTGCCGGAGCAGGAGCAACTCGCGGAGGAGTGGTGGCGCGCCTCGGGCCAGGGGGAGATGCCCCAGCGGGTGCGCGCCGTTTTTCAGGAGCCAAAGTCCTCGGCGGCGGGTGGGGAAAAACTGTTCGAGCTGCGGCGCCATGGCAATGCGGAAGAGAGGGCAACGGCGTGCCGCATCCGGCTGCACTACTGCGGGGTTGAGGCGCTGCTGCTGCTCCCGGGGTGGGAGGTGAGCGAGGCAGAGAACGTGCCCACGCAGTCCCTCGATGCGCGATGGGGTGCCCTTGTGCCGACCGCCACACTGGTGATGAACGTGGCGCGCATCTTTGCGGCGCTCGCGCTGCGGGCCCCCTTGCTGCTGGAGGGCCCCCCTGGAGTGGGCAAGACCGAGGTGGTGCGCGGCATTGCCCGGCTGCTTGGAAACCGCTGTGAGCGCCTCAGCCTGTCCGGAAGCACCACCGTGGAGGAGCTCTTCGGGTGCTTCGTGCCGCGCCTAGAGGGTGGTCAGCGGGTCTTCGGCTGGCAGGACGGCAGAAAAAAGAAAAAGAAAAAACCACGCCCGTCGGGCGTATGAGTAAATTGATTTCCCCGGCCCTACTCTGGGCCGGACCGCCCCGAGTGGCGGCCATGTTGGGACAATTTATACTGGGTGGTTCTTGTCTTTCTCCTCCTCTTGTTTTCCTTGTCTGAGCTTTCTGTATAGCTGGTAGGTGCTGTGTGCATAGTTTACTGTCAGGTCGTGTATTCTCTGTAGTGCCTGTGTGGCTTCTTTTCTGTTGAGTCCAAGTTGCTCGAGTATGTCTTGGTTGTGTTTGTACACCGTGCCTGTTCTGCCCACTGCAAACACATGAAGTTTGGCACGGAATCCGTGCCTGCGTAGCAATTGTAGCAGCGGTCCGTATTTCTTGTATTTTTCCAGGAGTTTGGGTCCCCATTTTTCGTCATCGGTGTGGGCCACTTCAATGAGGTGTAGGTTTCTTACCTTTGCTGGTGCTTCCTGTTGTGTGCATTCCCATCCGTCCTCCAGGTCTTCTAGACCCTCTATCATGACTATGTCTACAAAACTCGGTATTGTGTCGGGCCCATCGTTTCTGCCTGGGTTGTCCTTCCCGTCGTGTCTGCATTGCCCCCTGGTGAGTATGTAATTTGGGAGTACCCTTGGCTTAATCCCTGGGTCCCTCTTTTTTCCAGTGTAGGCGAGTACTTTGCATCCCCCTTTCCTATGGTGGTCAAGTATGTGTTTTAGCTCATCTGCGTGGGCATCTGCCCTGTCCGTGAACATTCCTCGCATTTGTGGGTTGTTGCATCCACCTAGGGCATGCCCTACCCTCATGAGGAAGCCCTTTGCGTAGTCCACCCCTTTGTGTCCGCATCCTTCCAGGGTGCACTTCCCGTTCCCTCCGGCTGAGTTTTTCGCCGTCTCATAGTCTTGTGCTGGCAGTATTCTCAGTCTGCATTTGAGTATTGTTTTTCGTACCGCAAATGTGGCTCTTTTCCAGAAGCCGTTCGCTACTTTGTGTAGTGGCGTGTCTCCTTTGAGGTGCTTCATTGTTTCGTTCAGCCAGCTGTCTGTGGTCCCGCCCTCCTGAACCGAGGGGGCGTTCCTTTTTTCCGTTCTGCTGTGTGCCATATCGTGTTTTCGCTGTTTCCATCTTGTTCTGGGCATCGGGTCCTCCATTACTGCATGGACTCTGGACTCCTCTGTGACACGGTCATGGTGAGCTTGTCTTTCTTTTGTCGGCTCCCCTTGTGGCTTTTCCCGCTGCTCAATGAGTTCATTTAGCATGTCAAAAATTTCATCGTCATTTTGTACCTCTTGGGTCACTTCTAGTTTCTCCGCGAGCTCGTTGAGTTCCTCAAATATTTCCTCCCCTTCGGAGGGTGGGGGTGGTGTCCCTGCGGGTTCGGGTTCGTCTCCTCGGGTGGGGTCCCCTTTGCCCTCTGTTTCTTGGTATTCTTGGTGCTCCTGCACCTCCCGCATAAGGAGCATCTCCTCTTCCTCCGTTTGTTCCATCATGGCTTTTATTTGCCTGTCTTCTTCGTCCCGGGTCTGGTTGGCTTGCTGCTGCTGGTTGGGTACCGGGTCCCGTATTGTCGTTTGTTCCTCTTGAGTTTGTTGCGCTTGGTCATGGTGCGCCTCCCATCTGAAGCTGCGCTCAGTTTTCAGTTGGTGGGTCCAGGTTGAGGGTTCTCCCTGGAGGTCGGTCATTTTTGCTGAGAGTCTACTGTTTTCTTGGGCTTGCCGTTCACGGAGTAGTGTGGTTACGTACTTTTGTACCGCGAGTTTTCCTTTTAGCTCTCTGCTGTTCGAGTCTTCGTCTGGTATCATGGGCTTGACTTTTATTGTCTCGTTATTATCCCACGCTTCCGTGAGGGTTCCCGTGGTACAGGCTTGTTTGGCTGCCTCGTCGGCTTTTTCGTTCCCCACAATTCCCGTGTGTGCTTTGACTTTTAGCAGTGAGACAGTGTGTCCTGCTGCTACTAATGCCTCAATGTTGACCAGTATGGCATACAGGAGGTCTCTTTGCTGGTGGTGTTCCATGTTGTGGGGTTTCGTTCTCATGCTCTCCAGTTGTCTAATGGAGTTGGCACTGTCCGTGCAAATGGTGAGTCCGTTGCCACTTGGTGGTGGCGGGAGCGTCACCGCTTTTTGTATGGCGAGAAGTTCCGCTCTGTTCACCTCTTGGTCTTCGCCTTCCCATCGAATCATGTGGGCCTCCCCTTCCCCGGTCCTGGGGTCCCATACCGCAGCTCCTGAGGCCCATTCTTTGCCTCCTTCTTCTGTTTCTATTTCTCTTTTGCTCCCGTCCGTGTAAAGGTACGAGGTTGCCTTGTGTGCCCTTAGAGGGGAGGGGTATGTCAATTGGGTTGGTGTGTTCCTCGGGGCTTGGTTCCTGGGGTCCTCTGTTTGGTCTCTTGTCAATTCCCATCTCCTTCCTTGGGCTCCCGGTTCGTGTTCGGGCCAGAAGTCAGTGGGGTATCTGACAACTTTTGACCTCGCTACTTTGTCCCATATCGTTTGGGCGTCATTCTGTCTTGTAAGCCTGGTGTGTAAGGTGTTGGCTTCCACCACCTGTTGTACGGTGGGGGGGTGTATGTTCCATTTGCCTCCTCTGCTTCCGGGGAGGAGTTCCCATTTGGCTGGTCCTTCTTCCACGTGGAGGTGGCTGTCCTCCCACCAAGTTTCCACTTCCGCTTGTACGTTGCAGCACTGGGGGCAGAGGTCGTTCCTCAAATGTGGCCCTGTGCTGCACATTCTTCCCATTGCATTCGTCATGTCCTTTGTCTTAATTTCCGGGAGTTCGTATCGCTGCCATGGTCTTGTGTCCACCACACAGTCTACACTGGGGGTGCGTACTTCTTGGTTTGGTTCATTCGCATCGTGTAGGTTTGCCTCCCTCATCGGCTGTTTGACAGCTGAGGTGGTGCGGACCTTACTTTGCGGGCAGGTTGTGAGTGCCCTCCTTATACAGTCTGCGGCAGTGTCTGGGTCCCCGCAGTGTGCTTGCCATCCTTCTTTGTTGGCCACTATCAGCACCCGGAGGTTCCAGTTGCACTGTTTCGCTTGTTGGTGGGTGGCACCCATCCAGTGGTCAGGGGGTAGAAATGTGAACTTGCCTTGTGGTATTTCTAATAGTTCGTGTATTAGGTGCCCCGCATGTGCATTGTAGAGCTTCCTGTACGGGGTTTTCTCATATGTCGGGTACACCCCGACCCCGAACACCGGTTCTTGTGTGGTGGTGGCCGCTATGGCAAAGTCCAGTGCCTTTTTGAGGTCCTGTGGCGTGTATTCTGGGTTGAACTGGTAGGCTCCCAGTTTCATCCAATTTGCTGTCCAGGCCGAGCCTCTGGCCCCGAACACCTTGTCTCTGTCATACTTGGCGTAATACGTTGTGGTGTTGTGGTGGACATTGAGGGGTGAGGCGAACAGTTCGGTGGTAATTCCGAATGCCTGTTGTAGTGCCCTTTGCATCTGGGCAGGGAATGTCCAATGGTTTTGCAGGTTCTTTTTCCGTTCTTCCTTTTCTTCTTTGCTTGAGTACCTAATGAGGAGGTGCCCTATTTCCTCCTCGAACGTGGAGACCTGTATTTTGTGGTCCTCCCACATTTCGGTGCGTAGTGTACTCTGGTGTGGGGTTTGGTGGTGTGTGGTACCCACTGCCTGGGTGTACCTTTCGTGTAGTCTGAGAAGCTTTTCTTTCGTGAGGGTGCCTATGTATTTCCCATTCCTGTGGTAGCTGTGGGCGAGTTCCCCCTCCAGTCGTATCTGGCAGTGGTGCCCTCTGTTGTCCACAATGTCTTGTTCTGGGTTGGTTTCTGTCGGGTCCAGTGTTAGGTTCTCTGCATGTAGTGTGGGCCAGGCCTGCCCCAGGTGCGGCCTCCCGGCCAGTATTTCTTTGAGGCCTGTGGGGTGGGTCACCTGGGAGCCCCTTGCTCGCAGTCTTCTATTCAGGGTTAGGAAGGTGGTCGCGCTTTGGCCCCTTCGTTTGGCTAGTTTCAGGTAGTCGGTTATGGTCTCCCTTGTACTCCAAGAGTAGGAGTCATCCCCCTCTGAGTGTCTCCACTGGGTTCTGTACTGCGTCACTAGGGAGTGTGGGTCTGTTGGGTCAACGAGTAGGGTCCTCATTGCCACAATCTCTTTCGGCTTGTCAATCGTTCGGCCTTTCTCGAAGCCTGTCTCAAGCTTTTCGGCCATGGGGTCTATTTCATCTATCCATTTGGTTTGTGAGCGTGTGTGGAGGGGCTGGGGTTCTTCCTCTTCCTCCCCCGGTGTCGGGCCGGTATTCTCCGTTTCGTTAATCCTTGTAAGCGGGTGCAGGGAGAGTTGCCTGTGAATCTCTTCCCTGGGGACCAGTCTCGCCTCCCATTCCGTCATTTTTGCTCTCAGCTGCTCCGAGTCGAGGCGTGGGAGGTTAGTTCGTATTGCGTGGGAGTCCAGCGGTCCCTCCCTGGGCATGTTCCTGTATTGTTGCTTCAGTCGTCTGTTTGTAGGGACTGTCATAGAAGTCCCCCGGTTTCGCTATGTCCCTCGGTTGGGCTTCACATAGGTATGGGTATAGGTGTGCCAGGCCTTTTGCTATGGCGCTGCGGTCTGTGTTGAGGGTTGCATCTGTGCATTGTTCCCTGACATTCACCTGGCTAATCGCATGCTGGCCATCTCGGGTAGTGAGGAGCGCTAGGTCCGGGAAGTGTGCAAAAAGTTTGAGGCACGTTGTGAAATTTATCGCAGTTGGCGTGTCCTTGGGTATTGTGACCCTGGCAGTTTGGTCTGTGCACATTGCCTGCCAGTCTGGAGGCGTCGGTATGTCTCCATCAATTATTTTGCCTGCTTTCGTATTTCTCGTTGTTCCCTCCATTTCTTTGTCGGACTTCCTTCTGGTCGCCCCTTCTAGCTGTTCCATTATCTTTGGTATTGGGGTTTGGAGTTGTCTGAGCATCCCCTCCGTCCCCTGGGGCGTAATGTTGTATCTGAGTAGGGCATTGAGTTTCCTCAGTGTGTTGTGTTTTGTTTGGTGCCCCCCCCAGAGTTTGTCGAGGTCTGTACAGTTCCTGCGTGTGGTGCTGTGGTATTCTACCAGTCCTCTAGTGGACCTGCTGACATGGGACATTCTGAGTCTCGACTTTAGGTTTATTTGCCTCCAAGCCGGGCCCCGTACCGTCCCCTTGTCTTCTTCGCTGTGCATGGCCTCCAGTAGTCCGCTCCAAATCGACTGGGCGTAGACTGCCTGGAGTGGCACCATTCCCAAGCCGTACTTTTCCTTTTCCTGTGTGGTGAAAATGTTTGGCGTTCCGTTGCGGGGCAGGCCTTGTATATTTTTTGTGGCCCCCCCTATTATTTTGTTGAATTCGTCTATTTCGCCCGCTGTGTACAGCCCTAGGTGCAATCCATATCTGAATTTCCCCAGTATTGCGGAGTGAAGGGAGTATTCCTTTTGGTCAGGTGTCAGAGGGGAGCGCAGTAGAGCTTGTATTCTGTGGTTCATCTCTTCCTTAGCGGCCTCTTTTTCCTTGTCCCACCTGCCTGTGAATGCAAGTAGTACTCCCAGGTATTTGTACGTGTCGTCTGGCTTGAGTACTTTGAAGTGGCTTAGCTTGCCGTCCAGTCCTAGCATTTTGAGGTCTTTGTGGAGTTGTTCAGGTATGGAGACCCCATTTTTTATGCCGGTTATGGCTGACTTGGTGAGGTTAATTCGGAGTTCGCTCCACTGTGAGAATGCCTGCAGTTTGTGTAGCTGAGCTCTCATGTGGTGAATCGTAGGGCACAGTATGAGTAGGTCGTCGACGAACGCCCCTGCTGTCGTCCTGAGGGGGCCTAGCCTTTCTTGTTCTGCTGCATACTTGTGTTGGTACCCATGCTCTCCCACTTCAAGCCATCTTAACAACGGTTCCTGGTATATTATGAAAAGGAGGGGACTCATGCTGTCTCCCTGGAGGAGTCCTCTTTGCACCTGTACAGTTTTGTGTGAGGTTTCCCCTCCTACTCTGGTGTTCATGGACATTGTGTCATGGCTTTGTGTACCTAGGACATCCCGCACCACCTGTGTGAGTTCGTCGGGAATTCCAAGGTACTGCATCGTTTGGAGTAGTTTGTCGTGGTCCACTGAGCCGTACGCGTTTTCGAAGTCTACATACAGGCCATGTAGTTCTCGTCCTGAGACGTTTGCATCCTCAATCGCGTTGGTTACTCTGGTGAGTTGTCGAAGCGTGTTCCTTTTTTCCCTTGAGCCTTCCTGAGCCTGGGCTAGTATTCCTTGCGTTTCGCAGAACGTGGAGAGCATGCTTGCTATCTGTGAGGTGTACAGCTTGAATACCCCTTCGAGCAGGGCTATGGGTCGGTAATTTTGCTGTAAGGTGACATCCCCTTTCTTGTGGTGGAAGCAGAATGTCCCTTTTTTCCAGGTGAGAGGGACATGCTTGCTGTTCCACATTTCCAGCATGAGTGCGTGTAGTGCATCATGGAAGTCCTCTGGCATGTACTTAAGAATTTCGTTCGGGGTCCTGGTGGGGCCTGGTGCTTTGTTGTTGTTTAGGGTGTGTACCGCTTTGCTGTAGCCCTGTCGACTTATCGTGAGGTCCAGCCCACTGGGGTCTGGTCTTGGCAACTTTATGAGGCGCTCCCTGTGAGCTGGGTCTTCCCATGGTGGAGGTTTCGAGTCGGGTGGACTTCGGTGCTCCATCCTATATGGTGCCGAGTGGGCCATGTGGTCTGCTAGTGCGTTAGCGATGTTCCCGTGGCCTACAGCCAGGCTGCCCTCTCTGTCCTGTAGAGCCTGTATGTTCGCCGTGGGGGCATGGCCTGTTTCTTGTGCCTTGGTATATATCCTTTTGTGGTATCTTTTTTGGTTGTTCCAGTATTCCTTTACTGTTTTGTTGTTGTGTCTTTGCTTGGCTTGTTGCCAGTGCTGCTTTACTACCTTGTGCGCTGCCGGCAGGACGGCAAGCTATCCCTCCTGCTCAAGGGTAGCTCTGCTAGTCGGGAGTCCTCAGCTGTGGGTGGGGCAGCGACGGCTTGCTGGGTGCTTCTGGATGAGCTTAACCTGGCGTCCCCGGATGTGCTCGAGTGCCTGGCGCCGCTATTTGCACGTGACCGGCGTCCGTTCGTCATCCCCGGGTCCGGCGAGGTGGTGCGCGACCACGACATCCGGTGGTTCGCAACCACGAATCCGGCAAGCACCGGCGGGGGGCGCCGGAATCTTCCGCGTGCACTGCAAAGCGCGATGGTCATGGTGCGTTTAGGGGAATACAGCGAGGCAGAGACCGCCCAGATCGCGCAACACATGTTTCACGAGCTGCTCGCACGCGGGCACCTGCGGGAGGACCACGTACAGGGCATCCTGGCCGTGCATCACGGCTTGCGGCGCGCCATCGATGACGGCGAAGTCTCTGTACGGGGCGGCGTGGTCAATCTGCGAGATATCCGGAAGCTGTGCGCTGTCCTTGAGACGTGCCTGCAGGACCTGCACGTCCATTTTGAGCTATACCTGCGCAGCGAGGACGGGAAGGGCGCTCCGGCTGGGATTGGGCTGATTGTGTACGCCCTTCGCAGCTTCGTGGATCTTGTGTATGGGAGCCGTTTCGACAATCCAGCAGACACTGCGACACTCTCTGCGCTTCGCGACAAATGCCTCCCAATGAAGGGGGCCTCCATGCAGGACCTGTGCGGCCGGGTTGCGGTGGAGAAGCTGCCGGGGCTTCTACGGATTGGTCCGGTCTACCTTGAGACGGGGGAGGAGCAGGATCAGGAGGATGAGCTTGGAGAAGCGCGCACCTGTGTAGACAAGGACCAGGGCCAAACAGGGCTGTGTCACGGCAAGCTCGTGCATAGCCCGACCACCGTGAAGCGCCTGGAGCTGATGGCTGCGGCGTGCCGCGGGCGCTTTGGAATGCTGCTGGAGGTTCCCACGTGCTCCGGGAAGACCTCGTTGGTGAAAGAGCTGGCGCGCCTCGCGCAGCGCAAACTGCTGATCGTGCCCTGCAACCAAGAGCTGGAGGCATCCCATCTGATCGGGCAGCTGCTGCAAGTCTCCGCAGCCGACTCAATAGCGCTGGCAACCCCAGAGGAGGCGTATCGGAAGTGGGTGGAGCCGGCCATAAACAGCCTGCTAGGAGATGCGCTTCCGTGGCTGATGCAGCAGCACGATGGTCAGTGTCACCCGCCCCTGTGGTCTCATCAGCAGTTGCTGCAGCAGCTTGCGGAAGCGGTGTCTGCAGTGTCAGGTGTGAGCAGTAGGAGTGGCGGCTTGGAAGCGCCGGATATGCCAGACGGCAGGTCGCCAGCGGCTGTGATTCAGTGTGCGGTGAACGTGTGCAAGTTGCTAGAGCGCGTTCGACGACAGCTCCCGGAGATGGCGGAGGAAGCGGAGGGAGGCGGACTACGCACCGCACTGAGCGCACACACACAGGCGTTGGATGCTTTCGTTGGGGCATCGCGGAGGAAGCGCGCAGCCGAGGATGAAGGCGACGGCGATGCCGGGGCTTCGGCCCCGCATTTTGAGTTCGTCGAGGGCAACTTTGTCCAGGCTGTGCGAGAAGGTTCGGGAGCTCTCATCCCGTCGGCAGTCTCTGTCAACTGCTTTTGACATAACTCATCATCATCATCATCATCATCATCATGTCATTGATAGTATATGCAACCATTTCCAGCTCCATTTCATCGACCAGTCACTTCAGCCAGAGAGTCCTTCTGCCATTCGTGAATCACCTCTGCATTTGGTTGGCAACACTGTCCAGTGATGAGGTCCATGCACGTGGGGCATGCTCGCCTTGTCGGGTGCTATGTTGGCACCTAGCTAGCTCTCGCCGCATGCCACGCCAGTATTGCACCACCCAAGTTGCGTGTTTCATTCCCACATCCGCTCGTTGCTGGCGAGAGTGCGCGATCTGACAGCAGCCAACGTGCTGAACGTCGGCGCCATCCGCTAACATACACAGCCGGCTGTGATATCTTTTAGGCAGCTAGGGGATGTCCATCAGTCAGCTTTCCTTCTGACTGACCTCACAAAATCAAACCACGAAAGATGACCGGTGGACTTCCTGTTGCTGGAAAATTGCTGTGTAATATAAGGGTGGCATGGATGTGGGTATAAATGTGTCACCACGGCAGACCACTGGGTGCTTCTCGATGACATGTGGGTATAAATGTGTCACCACGGCAGACCACTGGGTGCTTCTCGATGACATGTGGGTATAAATATGTCATCACAGCAGGCCACTGGTGCTTCTCGATGACATGCGGGTATAAATGTGTCATCACGGCAGGCCACTGGGTGCTTCTCGATGACATGTGGGTATAAATGTGTCATCGGCAGGCACCACCGGTGCTTCTCGATGACATGTGGGTATAAATGTATCATCACAGCAGGCCACTGGGTGCTTCTCGATGACATGTGGGTATAAATGTGTCATCACGGCAGGCCACTGGGTGCTTCTCGATGACATCAACTGCGCGCTCCCGGAGGTGATCGAGCGCTTGAATCCACTTCTGGAGGACGAGCCCACGCTGCACCTCCTCGAGAAGGGCGATGGCGAGGAGCTCTCCCGGGGCCGGGGAATCCATCCCGACTTTCGGATCTTCGCCACGGCAGATCCCACGCGCCTCCAGACCGGAAATCACACGCTCTCTTCGGCATTCCTCAATCGCGTGCTGCGCATCTCCCTGCCGGCGCTGCACCTCTCCAGACCGGTCCTCCAAAATTCTTTAGAAAAAGAAAAAGAAAAAACCACGCCCATTGGGCGTATGAGTAAATTAATTTCCCCGGCCCTACTCTGGGCCGGACTCCAAAATTCTTTACAGCCCGGAATCAAGAAAAGCACGCCGCCATCTAGCGTCGATCACGCGAAGGCGGACAGGGAGAATGACAGCGATATGATGCAGCTGCTCCTCGCGCACTTCCAGGATGCACCGGGAGGCGTGGAGATGGCAGTGGTATGCAGCAGGTTCCACGCGCACGTCGCAGGGGTGGCGGGTCGCAGGCCTGTCACTTTCCGGCGCCTTCAGAGCGCCCTCCGTCTGCAAGGCTGCCTGCAGCAGCAGGGGGCCTCCCCAGCGCGAGCGCTCGTGTCGGCACTCCTTTCCACTTACCTCCAACTGCTGCCGGACGCCTCCAAGCATGTCCAGGTTGTTGGGGCACTGCGGGACCTGCTGGTTGAGCATGCAAGCACGCCGCGGGAGGGGGGCGCGGAAGGGGACACCCTGCCCCGTGCCCCGCGCGTTCACGCAGCGGGCGAGGAGGCGTGGAAATTGGAGGCCGCAGTACTCCACAGGCTGCTCTCCCAGCTCACTGGCGTGCTGCTGCAGGTGGGCGCAGTGGCGCTTGCAGGGCTCCGCAGACAGTCCTGCGGGGCCCAGTATCAGACAGAGCTATGCGGCTCGCAGTACTTCGAGCTCCTCGCACGACGAGGGCAGGTGCGTCCCCATGCACAGGAGACCATGCAACTGCTCGTCCGTCGATATGTCGCCACGTCGTTATAGCCTCAGTGAATATGGCTCTCAACCGTGAAGGTAGCAAGCTACCTACCGTACTTCACGGAGCGCCTGCGATCGAGTGAAGGTGTATCTATCTGACCGCAGCGTCAATCTATAGGGATGCCCACACCCTACAACGAGGGCGACGTGTTGTGTTCATCGAGTCTTCAGTAGTAGTACGTGATCACCCTTCGTTACTATTTCTTTGGGTGACTCGACTTAGCAGCACAATAAGAGCAGCTCTTTTGTCAGAATTGCTTCTGAGACACGGGCACCTCTGTCGTTTTGCAGGGCAAGCCTGCTGCCGACGACTCCACTATACGGCGTCGCCTGGAGGGGGCAGTCGGGGACTCCGAGGGCATGCGGCGCCTGATGCAAGAGTGGCAGCTGCCCACGGCCGATTTATCCACCACGGCGCTCCTGTCGAACCTCTCCCGGCAGTGCGACGAGCTCGACGTACAGCTGCAGAAGCTCCTTTGGAGCGCCTCCTTCGACGACCTGCGCCACCGGCTGCAGCTCTTGCGCCACGTCGAGCACGAGCTACGAGGTCACCTAGGGCTCCTATGGAACCCCGCGTTTTCTGCTATCGCCGACGCCTGCTCGCTGCAAGTGGCGGAGCTCTGCGCGGAAGCCGGGGCGCGCGTGGCGGGGCTGCTGTGGTGCAGACACGTGGACCCCGCGCTCTCCATGCTGCACGACCCGGCAATAGCGGAGCTCCACCGGCGAGTGCTGGGCGTTGTGGCCGGCGCGGGGAACCGGCATTGCGCCACGCGGTGGATACTGCAGATGGAGCTACGCAAGCCCCTTGTCGAGGCCGCGGAGACCATGCCGCGGTTGCTGCGCCAGCTGTCAACGCGGGTGCACTCCCAAGGTGATGATGAAGCACACGTGGCGCTGCGCCACTTCGGTACGGCGCTGCAGGCAGGGCATATATCTTACCGTGGCGGGCCGGCCCGGGGCCGTAGCGTGTCACGCCGGGCCGAAAGCGGGCCGGGATTGGATCCGGCTGCGGGCCGTAGATGAACAGTGAAAATCTCAAAAATTTACGTGAAATTTTTGATTTTCATGATATTCCCATACTTAAAAGTGGAAAAATTCGCCTGCGGCGGGCAATTTTCGAGACGGGCCGGGCTGGCCGAAACCGGGCCTGAAAGATTTGCAACTGCGGGCCGCAAAATCTTTTGGAAGATATATGCTCTGGCTGCAGGCTGCCGCGCTGTTGTGGGAGGGCGCTCTGCGTCTGCCACGTCACCTGCCGGCTTCCCGTGGGAGTGGCCAGCAGGCCGTCATCGCGGGGGCGCTCACGGCAAGCACAGCCCACGCGATGGACGTGGCTAGATGCGCAAGCTGTGCAGTGCAGACACTGCAGGCTCTGATGGCCCAGCTCAACGAGTGCATGGCAGTGCTACGGGTAGACCAATCAGTCTTGGCAGCCCGCACGGAGGGAGGAAAGGCTGAGCTGCAATGCGAGGAGAAAGGCGGGACAACCTGGTTTAAGGTGCCATCATGGGCGCCGTGGGGTAGGAACGAGGACATACAGCATTACAAAGGAGAGGCGGAGTGTCAACCCCAGGATCAGCAAGCAGAGAACAGTGAGACGAAGTGTCAACCCCAGGATCAGCAAGCAGAGAACAGTGAGGCGCGGCGGCACACAATGATGACGGTGCCACAAGCACTGAGCGAGGAGGTGGAGATGACTACAGCCGGGCCCGCCTCGCACTGGGAGAAGGTCGGGCGCGCCGTTGCAGAGGCCCTGCACGCCGCTCGGGAGCTGGAGCAGTCCTCCGATATGCGCCTGCTACAGCAAGCAGTTATCCAGGCAGAGATTCTGGGCAATGAGGCAGCAGGGAATGCCTTGCTGGCGTGGATGCAGGCGTGTGCGCCCTCGGACGGCTCGCCGATTGATCCGCCCGAGGTGCGCGTTGTGGCGGCAGCGGACGCCGACTTTGCCCGGGAGCTCCAGAACTTGAGCCGGCCCCAGCTGCAGCATCCGCTGGCAAAGCTATGGGGAGGACTGCTTCTCAGCCCGGCGCTCGGCTCAGTGGCGCGACGCATCTCCCGCTTCCGGTTTTTCTCCACGGCATCGCAGCGACCCCCAGGAGCACTCCCCACCGTCCTTCTGCCCGGGAGCTTTGAGTTGTGGGCGCTGTACGACCGCGAGCCGGAGGTGGTGAAGGCCCACATGCGGTCAACCCTGGCGCTGCTGCTCGTGGAGCGAGAGGAGACGGGTCTACTTGTCACTGTCACTGCGTACGTGTGCGCGCCCGACGGGGAGGGCACAGACAGGTGGCACGATGCTTGGTGCAAGAGTGTGCAGCGTGAGTGCATGGTAGACCGCACTGACCACATTCAGATGCAGTACTTCGAGCGGTGTCTGCCAGCCGATACACGTGGCTGCGGCATCAGCCTGCCATCAGGGGGAAGACTGGGAGACAGGGCGGCGGACGAGGCGGTGGTGAGGGCCTGCTTCTCCGCGCTGGTCGACTATGTGCAGCAGAAGCAGCAGAAACGTGATCGCCATCAGAAGCGTCCAATGTCAGTAGGCGCATCCATGCGCTCCTGCGCGTCCTCGGTGTCAATATCTCCTGGGGTGGCGTGGGGTCCCCGCGAGGCGGCGGAGGATGCTACCCGAGTGCACGCCGAGTTGCTGCAGGCGCATGGGGCCCTGCGAGCTCCCGCTGAGGCCGCAGAGCATGGGGCCCTGGCGACGCTTCGGGTGGCAGAGGCAGTGCTGCAGCTGGCCGCGGATGCCACGTGTAACCTGGAGCGCATGTCCGAGATGCATGAGCGATGGGAGGATATCGAGGACGTTTGCCAGGCCGCGTGCCTCTCCGCGACGAGCGGCGGACACGCTGCCGCGCGCGCCATGAGCCGGCTCGACGCCGAGGTGGAGACCGCGCTGCGGGCGTTGCAGCCGAGGAGCGCTGCGGCTGCTGTGGAGGTGCACGACCGCGCGTTGCAGCTGCGGGTTGGCATGCCGGCGTCCGCTTTCCTCGAGATAGCCCTGCGGCAGGCGGATGCGGTGCTCGTGACATCATCCGCGGAAGGAATCCGCGCGCACCGGGATGGGCTGTGGGCGTCACTGCGGGCGATTCAACTGGTGACGGTGCTGGCAGTGCGGCAGGGCCTCACGTGGCTGACACCGGAGGAGGTGGATGCCAGTTTTGCAACCCTGCGGGAGATGCACATGGCCCTCACGCGCAGCCTCGAGGTGCGGGAGCACGGCGCGCAGCATGTGGTCGACGTGAGGCTCGCCGAGGGCGCCCCGGATTGCTCACAGCTGCAGCATTATCGAGCGGAGATGGGCCGTGTGCTCGAGCATGTGATGCCTGTCGAGTGTGACGCGCGCCTTCATGACATGACGGTCCGTATACGGGCAGCCTTCGATGCCGCTCTCCGTGGAATGGAGGCACTGCTCAACCAGGGGGCCCTCCGCGCTCCGTGTGATGACCGCGCGTCCAAGCCGCTCAAGCCGGCTGCTGTCAACACGGTGCCGGCACCAGTGGTGGACGAGGAAGGTCTTCGCATGGGCGCATGGCGGCGGCAGCTGGAGGCCATGGAAAGCCGCCTGCGAGCCCTGCTGGAAGAATGCCGGTCGCTGCAGCCGCTCCCGCATCCTGTGATCAACGCTGTGCGGGAGCTGCTGGTGGCGGTGCGGAGGCCGTTGGACTTGCTGGCCGGTGAGGACCCTGCGGGAGTCAACGAGCTGGCGGTGCGGCAGGCGCAGCTGCGAGAGGCTCGGGTGCGGCAGGCGCTGCGGGAGTACAAGCAGCACACCCAAGACCCGGACCTGCTCCGGACGCTCCTGCGCGAAAAAAGCCCAGAGTGCGAGCAGGCGGCGCTGCTGACGGTGGAGGTGCCGGAATGCATGTGGGCGCACCCGGTGGATCGGGAGTCCGCCTGCGGTGCTGACGGCCGGCCTGGTGGAAGGGTGATGCCGGAGGACCCACCAGGCATGCACGACATTCGGCAACGCGTTCGTGCGCTGGAGGTCGCAGCAAAGCCGGCGGGCGCACCCGATCAAGGCGGTGGCCCCCCTCACGCCTCGGCGCGGCTGTGCGCGGAGCTGCTATGCGATTCTGTCGCCATGGGCACCTGGAAGGCTCTACTGGCGTGCTTGGAACGAATCGCGCTGATGGAGAGTGTGCCTGCCGAGTCACAGTCGGGCGCAGGGCCAGGGCGGGCAGCACGGGTATGGGGCCATGCTCAGGAGCTTTGCGCAGTATTGTCAGACGACCTGGCAGGGGCGCTGCTGGTCGCAGAGCCCGCGCGGGGGACGGGGGGCAACGGCATAGTGGAGCAGGCGAGGAGGGTGCTCCCTGCGGTGCTCGAGGAGTATGCCCTCGCCCGCTCAGCTTTGCTGGCAAAAAGCCCAGAGCGCGTGGGCGATCACTCGTTGGCTGCTCAGGTTTGTCGGGCGGCCTGCATCGGCCCAGACAAGCCCCCCAGTGCCCTCAGCTTATGCGCGGCTGTGGAGGGGGTGGGCGCGTGGCAGCACACGCTGCGCGCACGCTTGCAAGGTGCGCTCAAGGGTGTGCCCTGTGCCGTGGAGCCGCCGCTGCTCACCCCGGCCGATGTGCTGCTCCTCACCTTTCCTGCGACGCGCGGCCTGATCTGGCAGCTGCAGGACATGGACGAGGCGGCACTGCATGCAGCAGGGCCAGCGCCGGGGTCAGCTGAGGCGCCAGCAGATCTCCACTCAGGGGGGCTTTGGGCCTTCACCCTGGATGTGAACGGGCGTAGTCGACCGGTGCTAGATTGCCAGAGCGCTGTTGCGGCGGCCCAGGGCACCCTGCAGAGGCTGGGAACACGCACCGACGGTCCTGCCCTGCTCGGCCTGTGCGGCCTCAAGGCGGACACCTGGCCGCAGCACCAGGCCGCGACGGCCCTGTGCCTGCTGCGCGTATTGGACTGCGCTTGCCGTGAGCTGCCAGCATCCGTGGATCGAGTGCTCGGCTCCAGGATGCGCCTCGGTGGCGGAACGGAGCAGCATCATGCCTGCCAGGTTCGGAAGATTGATTTAGAGATCGACAGGTGGACACAACGTCAGAGTCGGGGCCACTTTGATATGGATCTAAATCACGTGCGTGCGAAGTTGGACGAACTGCGACGCGAGCGTGAAACAGCGATGCGTGTCAAGGAGGAAAGAGTGTGTGCAGACCTGCGTCAGAGCGTCAGCCGCGCAGCCGAGATGGCGGCGCAGTTGAAGCTGGTAAGCATCGCGGACCCTGATATCTGCCACCGCCAGCGAGGCCTGTGGACCAGATCGCCGGACTCCCTCGGCCAAGATCTGCACGAGGCGCTCACCAACAGCCTGATCCATGGCACGCATGTGCGAGCGGCGCGTACCCCCGAAGTGTGGCTGCGCCGGGTGCGGGACCTGGAGGACGCGCTGCGCAAGCTGGACCCCAAGCACGACTTTGTGCGGGCCCTGAGCCGGGTGTGCCAGCTGGCGCGCATCGGCTTGCACGCCTTTCACAACAGCATGCAGGCGGTGCTGCATCCGGCCCTCGGGCAGGCGGTGCAGACCGTGCTGGCGGGAGGCATCCCGCTGAGCGAAGCGGTGGTCTCGCTCGGCGAGGCGGCGGGGCCGCTGGGGGATCACCTGGAGAGCATGATCGCCGCCTCGCTGGCCTCGTCTCCGGCACACGCAGTGCTTACAGCGGCGGACCGAGTGGTGGAGCTGCTGGAGGGGCTCGCAGAAAAACGCCATCAGCTCACGAGGGCGGGGCTGGGCGACGCCGGGGCGGTGCTGCAAGCTTCGCTGCAGCGGCTCGAGTGCTTCGGGGCGCGCTGCGTGCTCACGGCGGGGCGGCACACAGCGCTGCAGCAGGGCGCAGCAGGGCTGTTCGAGGCACACGAGGAGCGCCTACTGCCGCAGCTCGCGGCGATCCCACCCTTGTGCAACGACGAGGCGGAGCTGCACCAGCTTCTGAAGGCGTTCCGGCTGCTCTCTGGGATGATGGCGCACAGCCTCCGGGAGCTGCCCGAGCTGCTACTCCGAGGGTACAACGGCAACCCTGCCCATCTGCTGAACCAGATTGATGCTGACCTGGAGGGCTTCAGCAGCCACTTCCTCCCTTGCTCGTACCTGCTGCGCTTGCTGGTGGGGGGTCTGAGTGCACTGGTGGAGTCCGTGCCCATTGGGCGCGGCGCCTCCGCCACTTGGGGTTCAGATACCGCGCACGCCTTCGTGCCAACTCACCGAAGGCCGTCATCGTCCGCGGCGCCGCTGATGGGGCCAAGCACAGATGAGCGGCGCGCAATGATGTGTACCGTGGGCGCACTAGAGACTTTCGCACAGTGCCCGGCGGTGGAGATCTCCGCTGTGAACCGAGCGGAGTGCGCGGGTGCAGTGGACAACCTGCGCGCCTGCGTGGAGGCCTTGGCGGCGCAGCTCCGAGCGCACCGGGGGTCAACGCGCAACAGCGGTGAGCTGGGACGCACGGTTGGTCACCGCTTGCGCACCCTGGCCCAGCTAGTAGCCAAACACTTCCTCGACGCCCTCTGTGGCATCACCATTGCAACTGCTACACCCAATAGCGTCAACGACGTCGTTGAGAGAGGAACTGCCCTGGCGATGGATATGGAGGTCTGTCCTGGGGCTGAGCCACATGATCGCGATGTTTCACCACGGCCACAGAAAGCGGATGCACTGCGTGTCAGGGACGCCCTCGTCAGACCTCATGCGGTGAAGCGCTTGCTGGCGGAAGCGTTGAGAACCTCGCTGTCGACGGAAGCGTCGATCACTGCTGCGGACGAGGGCGCCGCGAGTGCCACATTGGGCGAGCTAGGCTTAGCTGTGCGGCTGTTACTGACGGGCATGCGCGACGTGTCCTCCGTGGCATCGTGGCTATATGCTGTGTGCCCCGGCGAGGAGGTCATCAGCGTGAGTGACGGCCTTCAGTTGTGCCAGGCCTATGTTGAAGAGGTCGAGGCAGTTCTATCTACGCAGATTGCGGACGAGAAGATGATGACGGCGACGCTGCGAGGAGCGCTCGACCGCTTGTGCGGCTCTGAGGGCACCGCGTTGGACATAGCACGTAGGAAGGTTCAGGCTACGTTTGAGGCGGCGCTAACAGAGGGCTGCAACGAGGCGGACCGAGGGAAGGCTGTGATGCAGGCGCCCTTGGCCCCCACGAGGGAGCGCTGGAAGGCGCATTGCACGAATCTGTGCGAGGCGCGCGCAAGGATGCGAGTCTGGCGCATAAGAAGCTTGATCACAAATACGAGAAAGAGGGTGCAGGAGATGAAGCGCAGCCGTGAGAGGAGAATGGCTGAATATGCTCGGGATCACGAGAGGTACACCGCATCAATCAAGGACGCGGAAGCAGCGCTTGAGAGTTTCCTATGCAGCGCGTGGCAGCATGGTACCGCCCAGGAGGGCTCCCCTGAACAGTGCATATTCGATCCGATGTACGTACGCTGCATGCTGGATCTGGCTGCAATGACGCCATCCATCGACCAGAGATTGCCTTCTTCGTTGAGGATACGCGTCAAAGAGCGCTTCTCTTGCTGCACGTCGCCCATTCCCCAGTTCTCAGCCGACCAAAAATCCCAGGCGTACTATCTCGAGGTGTTGTCCAAACTTGGCATGGACGCCGTCTGCGACGACGGGGGGTATCTGATAGCGACGGAAAACTGCTGCCAGCAAGATGACTTCCCCTCGATCAACGATCGGGTCACGCAGCGCAAATCAGAGTTCCCAAGGCCAGCGAGAATGCTCTGCATCGTCTCGAACCCAGCTTCTTTTGCGATACGCATGGGCCCCAGCAGCCGGGACGCTGCTTCCTTCGAGGCAAAATTTGCGGTGTCTTTGGATTGTCTGTTAGTTGCACATCATGGAAAATAATTCTACCGCAGACTTCGCGCATCATCATTTAAAGCTCAGGATCTGTGCTGAACCTTACCAACGGTGGCTCCCGAAGACGAAGGGTCACACACAATCTGCTGTCCAGCTCTCAATTGCTGCAGCACATCATATGGCCCAAGCTTGTGGCAAGGCTTTCCAGCAGTTGCACCCGAAGTCCAAGACGTCCAAGGAATGCTCTGCTGACGTCGCGCCATCTCAAGAGGGATCTCCCCAGCCGATAGAATCTGGAAGGGCTCACCCACAACTCACTGCCCAGTACATGCTTGCAGATATGCGACGGTTGCGTGAATCCTTGGATGCCATCGAATCAAAGCCACAGCCTCCCCCCGGAATGGATGGAGAAACGGAGCAGGACGTGGCGAGGGAGGAGCACTGTCGACTGACGTCGGCAGAGAAAGCCTTCTCCGATGACATGAACTACTGGGACAAGCAGAACGCCGACCGTGGGCCAGTCGGCGCGATGTTCGTTGCTCTGAGGGAGTGTCAAGACGTCATCGGGGAGACCCTGGACGCCTGCCACCTCCTCCATTGGAAGACACTGCGGGAGGACAGCTGGACCGCGTGCACACTCGGCCCCGCTGAGCTGAAGCGACTCGTGTCATTGGCGCAGGTTCTGGCCGGGGGCTGGGAGGCTCTGCAGCGAGCTGGTGAGGGGCTCAGAGCGTTTCTCGCAAAGGCGGAGTCTCCACGTGGCACCAGGGCGCTGGAGGATCGAAATTTGCACGATGCGCCCATCCAAGGGCTCCGCACTCCCGACATGATGACCGACCTCTTGCAGGGCGCAGCCTTGCTGTCACACATGCAGACCATGCTCCCCACAGTCGCTGTTGCCCTTCACCGCGCCGTCTCGGCCACGCGGCTGCACGACGCCCTGCGGATCCGCACGGAAAAGGCGCTCACTGCCCTGGATGATAACCTTGAAGCTACTGCGGGTGACACCAAGTGTGACCCTCTGCTGCAAGTGCTGGACCCGCTACTGGATGTCGGCCAGGTGAGATGGGCATCCGACGAGTTTTGCCTGGGTGGGAGTGAGCCCAGCATTGATGCGTGCTACGATTTGCTATTCACTCTGTACCATGATGCATGCTATGCCATTGCTTATACCATCAACTTGATATATACATTGTATATATATATACGTTGTATATATACATTGTATATATATATACATTTATATAAATTCTACAACTTGTATATGTAACCGTTGCTAACATTACAGTATATCAATTTATACTATAAAAAACATTCACTGCTGTGAGAAGATTACTGCCGAGCTGCTGCTCCAAAGAATAGCAACAAACACGGCAAAGAAGCTGAAGTGCAACAATACGCGCGCGGGAAACTAATTGCAAAAAATGCATTTCGCCGCACAATACTGCAATTTAGGCAACTGATCTGAATGCACATGGCATAGTCTATAATTATCCTACTCAGATGGGGTTTACGGCAAATCCGCGTGTGCATGCTGATATTGGTTAGCTGCTATATTCATGATCCACAATGATAATCCGAGGTATTTATGGCCTTGTACCGTTGGTTCAGCGTGTACCCATCCGTATGTACCCATCCGTGTGTACCCATCCGTATGTACCCATCCGTATGTACCCATCCGTACCCATCCGTATGTACCCATCCGTATGTACCCATCCGTATGTACCCATCCGTGTGTACCCATCCGTATGTACCCATCCGTATGTACCCATCCGTATGTACCCATCCCCATCCGTATGTACCCATCCGTATGTACCATCCGTATGTACCCATCCGTATGTACTGTGTACCCATCCGTATGTACCCATCCGTATGTACCCATCCGTATGTACCCATCCGTATGTACCCATCCGTGTGTACCCATCCGTATGTACCCATCCGTATGCACCCTCCGTATGTACCTCCGTATACATCCGTCCGTGTATCCATCCGTATGTACCCCTCCGTATGCACCTCCGTATGTACCATCCGTATGTACCCGTCCGTGTGTACCCATCCGTGTGTACCCCTCCGTATGTATCTATCCATATGCACCCATCCGTATGCACCCATCCGTATGTACCCATCCGTGTGTACCACCAGGTACCGGCCATCTGATCAAGACAAACACGTGAGCGAAGGCGGCTGACTTCGAGCCGGATTTTGCTGTGCTGCGCAGATTGGCCCGTGCCGCGGCTTCCACCGGACCCTGGCGCAGAGCACTCTGCGCGCTGCATGTCACATCCGCGCACGCAAGGTCAGACGGCTGCAGCTCATGAAGGAGGCGGCGGCGCTGCAGCAATCCGCAGGGCGGCCTATGCACATCCCCGACAACCTGCTGGACGCCCCAGGGGTGGCGCTCCTGGGTGGAGGCCCGCCACCGGAGAGCTGGGTCACCGTGTTCCATTGCTCCTCGCAGCGTGCGGTGTGCGCGGCTCCGACGACGGTTCTCGTGAACCTCGGCAAGCTGCTGCACGGCAGCGGCACGCACTGCGCGCACCTCTGCATCGCCAACCACACCGAGCAAGCCATTGCTGTGGCGCTTCGCACTGGCGGGGGCGCCCCACTCGATGCGATCCGGGTGGAGCCCACCTGCGTCCACCTGGCCGCGAAGGCAACCGCTCGTGTGGAGTGCGCAGTGGACTCCTCCGTGGCGCACGGTGTACTGCGGCAGGCGCTGCGCCTGGAGGTCAACGCGGCGAGGACCGGGCATGCCAGCTCCACCCCGAAGCTTGCGGACGTGGTTCTCGCGGCATCCATACAGGCTCTCCACGTCGACTACTCACCCGCCACACTGGACTTCGGCGTGGTGCTGACACCCTTCCGCGCCCTGCAGCAGAGGGATGCCGTCAAGATCCCTCTCCGCCTACAGAATCGGACGGACGCGCCAGTTCTCGTCAAGGCCCAGCTCGGCGCCTTCCCCGGTCGGTGGGCGTCGACGGTGGGCATCAACCCACGTCAGCTGGTCCTCCCACCCGCGTGCTCCTCGGCCGGGGAGGGGGTCTTTGAGGTCACCCTGACAACCCCTGGCGAGGCGGGCGATCTGGCGGGCGCCCTGTGGCTTGCCATGGGGAGCGCCTCTCACCTGCAGCGCTTCGATATCCGCGCAACCTTTCGCCGGCCCCGGTTCCAGATCCGGGACGAGGATGGCCGGGATGCAGCGCCAAACAGCCTCGGAGCGGCGTCCCTCCCCCCCTTCCCGAGCGCGCAGCCCGGGCAACAGGTGTCCATCACGTTCCATCTCTACAACGAGGGGGAGGCACCCTTCCGTTTCAAGGTGGACGACACGCCTCCATTGGCCGTGTCCCCCGTCCGGGGCTCACTTCCCCCGGGTTGCCATGCAGCCGTCAGGTGTACCTACACCCACCGCGGTGCCTCTGAGCTGCCGGCAGCCCCCGAGGATCAGACGAGGTTCGCACTGCCGCTGACGATCAACCGGGAGTGCGTGGTCACTCTGCACATGACGGTGCGCACGGGGGAGCCGTTGGCACGCTGCAAGCAGAAGGCTCTGCGGTTCACGCTCAAGCACGACCAGCTGGCAAGCTGCCTGGGCAGCCGTCCCAGCGTCGACGCAGACTTCGAGGTCACGAACCCAGGCACATTGCCACTGGAGTTCCGCCCTGTGGGCAGCCACGTGGCATTATTGAAGGGAGCTCCGGTGGGTGGCGTCACGATCAAGCCTGGCAAGAGCACTCAGCTGCGGGTGCGACTTCAGCTTGCCCATCTCAACGAGTGTCGCGGGTACCTGGAGTTCGCAACGAACAGCGTCTCGCAGCCCACGTGGCGCCTCGCCTACACGGTCGTCGCCCAGGCCTGGACGCTCCCGATGCGCGTCACGCCCGTGGGCTCCGTGCATCTCGGCCGTGGACGCGCAGGGACCGTCCTGAAACACACGCTGCGCGTGCACAACCCGAGCAAGCGAGACATCTCGGTGAAGATATCGACCAAGAAGCAGGGGGTGCGCCGAGTGGCATTGCTGCGCGAAGATGCTGCAGAAGGCGCATCACGGGTGAAGTATAGCAGCAGCCACATGAAGCTTCCTGCTGAGAGCGAGCTCACGGTTCTGATCGAGGTGACGGTTGGCGATGGGGCCAATAGGCAATCGGCATACGTCGAGGCGCAGGTGGCTCAGCGACGGGAATACACGGTCGGACCGGAGGGGCTGCTGGCAGAAACCGCTCCGCACTGTCTGCACCTCACCGTGGAGGGCTGCAACGAAGCGGGCGATGAGCTGCGGCCAGACCAGAGCGCGCACGCAGAGCAGCAGAAGCCCACTCTGCTCCAGCGATCTGGAATGCTCGGCTCGGCGGCAGATGCCGTTGTGGCGTGCTTGAATCAGTCATACCCACCCGGCGCAGCCTGGGCAGAAGCTGTGCTCCCAGTTGTGATCGCCGCAAATGCCGTGTGACAGGAGAAGGAAAACACCAGGCACCTGATCATCCGCTTCACTTCACGAAAAAATCACCACAGACTGCAGAGGAGGACGATCAATACCGGGGCATCCCCTACACTGGAAAGAAACCCGACCCCAAGAGGAACCAGCCCCCGCCAAAGAGACCAGCAACCAACACGGGGGGCCGGGCGGTCGACGCCGAGCCACCGGCGAAGCGGAGGGCACAAGGGGGTGCACAGGCGACAGCACAGGAGGGGGCACAATCTGAGAGCCCCCGATCTGCCCCGCCACTCACTAGAAAGGTGAGTAATCATACAACCCCCTGCCCTGCTGACCAACTCACATCACAACCCACCACACCCTGCCAGTGGAGCCACACCCCCACTGCACTAACAAATAACATCTGTGCTGCAGAGAACCAAGGAAGCAGCAGGCCTGCAAGACAGGGTGGCATAACAGAGCCAGCTGCAGGGACTCATAGCAAGAGAAGGGATATAGGAAGCAGACCTAGTAAAGTTAGCCTGAACTTACAACTCAAAGTAATATTTATGTTGTCTCTGCCTACCATTGCAACTGCCACTGACAAATGCTGTGAATATATGCACCCAGCGAGCATTTCCCACATTGACCAGGCCGGGGGACCAAGCATTAACCACACACCGTTCGAATGGAAAATGTCAATTCACCATAATAACTTACTACAAACTAACCGAAAACTAATAGCAACACCCCGGCAGACAAAGAGTCCACACCACTCTTGGGTTCACCTTGACGACACACTAAATAACTGGAATGATGATACCTCGCGACACTCACACCCTCATGCCAGTGGCAAGCGAAACAGAAAGCACCAAAGGGACAGCAGGTGCGGATACACGCCAGTGATGGCAAAGGTCCTACCCACACATTTCAGCCGAGGGAGGGCAACATTACCGCCCACCTGGCTAAAACATAACTGTCCTAATACGAACAACCCTACGGTAACCCTAAGCAAAAAAGATACAAATGACCGTGCACAACCCAAAATAATGGGAATAAAACTGAAAAACCTCGGGGGAAGACTCAGGGGGGTGGAAGGACTGTATACACAAAATACAGGAGCAAAATTCCAATGGTCGACCACAAGCGAATTCCTAAAAATGCTCTACGTTAAATTCGGAAAAACCGGAGAACATACTGAAACCCGGAAAATTTTTTGCACCACCACGGGACAACAAAACAAAAACACGGCCCACCTTGGAAATACCGTTAGGGGAGTTACAGCAAGTCATTTAGGGCAATGCAACGCTGTAACCATAAACCCAACAATTGGAATGCATAGACACGGGAAAGGCAGAGCAGCAGCAACCCAATGTAATTGCCCCCACCAGCTGACAGTAGCATTACCACCCACCCGCCTAACCCATGAATGCCTGAATAACACAAACAACCCTATTATAACCCTAAGCAAAAAGGACACAAATGACCTTACACAGCCCAAACTACTGGGAAGGAAGCCAAAAAACTCTAGGGGACGACTCATGGGGGCGGAAGGGCAATGCACACAAAATATGAGAGCAAAATTCCAAAAGTCGACCACAAGCGAATTCCTAAAAATGCTCTACGTTAAAATCAGAAAAACTGGAAAACATGTGGAAACTCAAAAAAATTTTGGCACAGCCATGAGACAACGAACTAAAAACACAACTCACTCTGGGAATACCTTTAGGGGTGTTACAACAGGCGATTTAGGGCAATGTAACGCTGTAACCATAAACCCAAAAAATAGACTACACGGCTGCACGAAGTGCGGAGCAGCAGCAACTCAATGTGAACACCCCCACAGACCAACAGCAACACTACCACCCACCCGACTGGTAAGGAGTAACCAGGACATTGCCAGGCCCCTGCAGAACGCCGCACTCGCCCTGACCCCAATACTCACCATGCTGTTACTTACCACATTGCCAAGAAGAAAAGCGCATGGCCGCACGAAGAAAACGAACAACATTGAACCCAACAGCATAACATGTAAAAGAAGGTGCAGGAGGAAATGGACCAGAGCGAGAAATGCAACGAAAGGGAGAGCACAACCACCTCCCGGCCAGAAACTGCTCAGGATAATTTACCGAAATGGTAAACCCATGCTCATTAGGACAAGGAAACCGGAATATGCGGTAACTGCAATACCAGAGGGCACCCCAACCAAGCGCAAGCTGCTGATGAGGGGAGTTGAGCAGAGAATGAGACAAAGAGCCAGCCGCTGCAAGCGGAGCATGGCAGGAGGGGGAAGCCAGGACCACGCAGGGACGCACCCACACAACACCACCTCAAAAGGACTGTTCGAAAAGAAGGGCCGACTGAACATGTTCCAAATGCAACATGCCCACACACTATATGAAAATGACCCATTGCCTCCTCTGGTGGTAGCCTCAATGAGGGAAACACTGAAACCAGGGAACACCAATGAGCCACATACTACGAAGGCACTACAACTACTCAGGAACCTCCAGAGCTTCTGCATACCTGTATGCGATGGCAAGCACTGGAGAGTAGTGCTGGCGGGACCAGACAAAGCAAACGACAAACTTAAGCTCTGGATATATGATTCCTTGAATGGTAAAACTAAAGCAACCCTACACAACACAAAGAGACTTACAATGGAAATGACCAACTGGGCAGAACACCTCGCAGGGAAACTAAGCAGACAAGTAACAGTGGAACTAATGAACGTAGGCAACCAAAGCGCAAAAGACCACTACAGCTGTGGGGTATGGGCCCTGATGGCCACCAAAGCATGGATGCACTTCCAGGAAACATGCCCAGAGGGACACTGGCCCACCCACTTCAATGAGGCGGTCAGCAAATGGGGACCCACCAACAGAGCAGCGGTGGATGCCTACAGGAAGTCGATACAGCACTCAGTGAAGAAAAGAATAACTGCCGCCGAAGAACAACAGCAAACGCCAGAGGGCAGTCAGCAAATGACAGGGGCCAGGGAACCCACTGATGACCCAAACCCAAACCCGCAAGCCGAGGCACAACCGCCACGAACCCAGGAGGGGGGGCACAGAGTACACACAAAGCAACAGGGACTATGGAAATGGCTCCATAGACTGACCCCCATGAACCAGGCAAGGGACAATGAGCACACGCGCGGAGAGCAGGGAACGATGGAAACCCACTCGGACGAGGGGGGGGAAGAGACAAGCGATGAACCCACTGCACAATGGGAGAAATTCGAAGACGTGCAACAGGAGGCACTGGAAACAAGCGACCCCCGAAAACACCAGCCCCCCCTCACGGAACCAAAAAAGGGGGAGATAGGAGAAGACCGCCTACACATGCTCACATGGAACATAGCGGGACAAAGTGACGCCTGCCTCGACCTAGCAGAGGCAGTCAGGAAGAGACACCAGAACCAACTGGGTCTACAAGTGGTGGTGCTCACGGAAGTGAAGCATGCACACGACAGTGTGATGAGGAAATTCAGAGACCTGCAGTACACTGCAATAGGCACCAAAACAGAGGCAAAAGAAGCAGGCAGTGCTGCAGAGCAGCCAGTGAAAGGAGGAGTAGCCATACTCCTTAGCAACCCCTACGGCCACGCTCACAACCACCATGTGGTCCCAGCGAGGCACCTGGAGGGGTACCTACTCCATGTGGTGTTACACCTGCCCGGGGAAGTAATGTACCACGTGCTGGGCATATACAACCCACCGGGAGCAGAGGAGGGGAAAACCAGAGACAAGATACTTAAGTACACAGCCAACCTGTTCCGAAGAACAGCGGAAAAACCGGACGAGCATGTCATTGTTGGAGGAGACCTCAATGCAAGCAACACCAGCACAGGAAAGAGGGTAACGAAAACCGACAGACAATGGAAAAAGCTCGCGGAAGAGTTGAACCTCCATAATGTAGGTCCAACGGTTAATACCACGCTGAACTGGGCAGAGAACAGAAACATTGACAGATGGCTAGCACCGAGGGACAAACGGGCCCAATACGAGAGGGGAAGCACCGCACACCTCACTCAACACCACACGAGTGACCACGAGATGGTCAGCCTTACGACCCTTCGGCTAGACAGCATAGACACCCATGAACCATACGTGGACCAAGACCCCCACCCAGGGCAAGTGAAGCTGAACACGCCCCTGAGCAAAGCCCACAGGGAAACCCTCCAAAGCGTCCTCCTCAGAACACACGACTACGCCAGGACGGCTAAGCTGAAGGACATGATAGGGATAGCCACCCGATGCAGGGAAGAAGGCAACAAGCAGGTGGCACATGCCACAATAGACAGAGCAGGAGAGGCAGTGCTGAGTATACTCAACAGAGCAAACAATTGCGCGCTGAAGGACGAGGAACTACCGACGGTGATAACTGGAAGAACCTCCACCCATGGGGCAACGGACCTACTAATGAGCAAAAAGGACAGAAAAGAAAGAGATGCCGCGATACTCAAAATGCGGATGCACAAGAAAACCAAACGACAACTACGAAACCCACACACGGAACACACCACTCTCCGCCACCTGAAGGAAGGAGAAACAAAAGGCCCGACAAACAGGGTCAATGCAGACACAAAGGAATGGGTCTCTTGGCTCACTGAGGAGGCCAAAAAAGAAAGGTCGACTGCACACAAAGTGGTCAAACAGCACTGGAAGCGAGCCAAACAAAGGCATAATGACAAAACAGTAAGAGAATACTGGAACAACCAGAAACGATACCACAAAAGGATTTATGCCAAGGCCCAAGAAACAGGCCATGCCCCCACGGCGAATATACAGGCCCTACAGGACAGGGAGGGCAACCTAACCGTGGGCCACAAGAACATTGCAAACGCACTAGTGGACCACATGGCCCACTCGGCACCATACAGGATGGAACACCGGAGTCTACCCGACCTAGCAACCCCACCATGGGAGGACCCAGCCCACAAGGAGCGACTTGTAAAGGCACCAAGACCGGACCCCAAGGGAATGGACCTCACGATAAGTAGACAGGGCTACAGCAAAGCAGTACACACCCTAAACAACAACAAGGCACCAGGCCCCACCAGAACCCCTAACGAAATTCTCAAGTACATGCCAGAGGACTTCCACGATGCCTTGCATGCGCTCATGCTGGAGATGTGGAACAGCAAACACGTCCCCCTCACCTGGAAGAGAGGGACATTCTGCTTTCACCACAAGAAAGGAGATGTCACCCTGCAGCAAAACTACAGGCCCATAGCCCTTCTGGAGGGAGTATTCAAACTATACACCTCGCAAATAGCAAACATGCTCTCCACGTTCTGCGAAACACAGGGGATACTGGCTCAGGCACAGGAAGGCTCCAGAGAGAAAAGAAACACACTCAGACAACTCACGAGAGTGACCAACGCAATAGAGGATGCAAATGTCTCCGGACGGGAACTGCATGGCCTGTATGTTGACTTCGAAAATGCATATGGCTCAGTGGACCACAACAAGCTGCTACATACAATGCAATACCTTGGGATACCTGATGAGCTTACACAAGTAGTGCGAGATGTCCTAGGTACACAAAGTCACGACACTATGTCAATGTACACCAGGGTAGGGGGGGAAACCTCTCACGAAATGGTCCAGGTGCAAAGAGGTCTCCTCCAAGGAGACAGCATGAGCCCCCTCCTCTTCATAATATACCAGGAACCACTGTTAAGATGGCTGGAGGTGGGGGAGCATGGGTACCAACACAAACACGCAGCCGAGCAGGAAAGACTGGGCCCCCTCAGGACGACAGCAGGGGCATTCGTCGACGACCTGCTCATACTATGCCCCACGATTTTCCACATGCGAGCCCAGCTACACAAGCTAGAGACATTCTCACGATGGAGTGAACTCAAAATTAACCTTACCAAGTCAGCCATAACCGGCATAAAAAATGGGGTCTCCATACCAGAACAACTCCATAAGGACCTCAAAACGGTTGGGGTGGATGGTGAGCTGAGCCACTTCAAAATACTCAAACCGGAAGACACATACAAGTACCTAGGAGTACTACTGGCATTCACAGGCAGATGGGACAAGGAGAAGGAAGCTGCCAGGGAGGAAATGAACCACAGGATACAAGCACTACTGCGCTCACCGCTGACCCCAGACCAAAAAGAGTACTCCCTCCACTCTGCAATACTGGGAAAGTTCAGATATGGACTACACTTAGGCCTCTACACCGCGGGTGAAATAGATGACTTCAACAAAGTAATAGGTGGGGCCACAAAGAACATACAAGGCCTACCCCGCAACGGAACACCGAACATTTTCACCACACAGGAAAAGGAAAGATTCGGATTGGGCATGGTGCCACTCCAGGCAGTCTACGCCCAGGCAATTTGGAGCGGACTGCTGGAAGCCATGCACAGTGAGGAGGACAGAGGAGCCGTACGGGGCCCTGCGTGGAGGCAAATAAACCTGAGGTCAAGACTCAGAATGTCCCACGTCAGCAGGTCCACCAGAGGACTGATAGAATACCACTGCACCACACGCAAGAATTGCACAGACCTTGACAAACTCTGGGGAGGACACCAGACAAAACACAACACACTAAGAAAACTCAATGCCCTTCTCAGATACAACATTACGCCCCAAGGAACAGAAGGGATGCTCGAACAACTCCAGACCCCAGTACCGAAGATAATGGAGCAACTAAAAGGGGCGACAAGAAGAAAGTCTGACAAAGAAATGGAAGGAACCACGAGAAAAACAAAAGCTGGCAAAATGATGGATGGGGACCTGCCGGCGCCTCCGGACTGGCAGGCGATGTACACAGACCAAACCGCCAAGCTCACAGTACCCAAGGACACGCCGACTGCGATAAATTTCACGACGTGCCTCAAACTATTCACGCATTTCCCGGACCTAGCCTTCCTTACCACCAGAGATGGCCAACACGCAATTAGTCAGGTAAACGTCAGGGAACAATGCACAGATGCAACCCTCAGCGCAGACCGCAGTGCCATAGCAAAAGGCCTAGCACACCTATACCCATACCTTTGCGAAGCCCAGCCGAGGAACATAGCGAAGCCAGGGGACTTCTATGACAGCCTCACAAACCGACGGCTGAAGCAACAATACAGGAGCATGCCCAGTGAGGGGCCGTTGGACCCCCACACGATGCGAACCAACCTCCCGCGCCTCAACCCGGAACAAATACGGGCTAAAATGACGGAATGGGAGGCGAAACTGGTCCCCAGAGAAGAGATTCATAGGCAACTCTCCCTGCACCCGCTCACAAGAATTAACGAGACAGAAACCAACGGTCAAACGTGGGGGGAAGAGCAGGAAGTCCCACAAGACCTCCACGAAAACCCACAAACTAAGTGGATAGATGAGGTAGACCCCATGGCGAGAAAAATGGAGGCAGAGAGCTTTGATAGGGGCCAAACGATAGACAAACCGAAAGAAATTGTGGCAATGAGGACCCTACTCATTGACCCAACGGACCCGCACTCCCAAGTGACACAGTACAGAACCCAGTGGAGGCACCCAACAGGGGAAGACTCCTACTCGTGGAGCACAAGAGAAACCATAACCGACTTCTTGAAACTCGCAAAACGAAGGGGCCAAAGTGCGACCACCTTCCCAACCCTGACAAGAAGGCTACGAGCCAGGGGCTCCCAAGTAACCCACCCCAGAGGACTCAGGGAGATACTGGCCGGTAGGCCCCACCTGGGACAGGCCTGGCCCACACTACATGCGGGAAACCTCACCCTGGACCCGACGGAAACCAACCCGGGCCAGGACATTGCGGACAACAGAGAACACCACTGCCAACTGCGGATGGAAGGGGACCTCGCCCACAGCTACCACAGGAACGGGAAGTACATAGGCACCCTTACAAAAGAGAAGCTTCTCAGGCTACATGAAAGGTACACCCAAGCAGTGGGTACCACACACCACCAAACCCCGCACCAACGCACGCTACGCACCGAGATGTGGGAGGACCATAAAATACAAGTCTCAACATTTGAGGAAGAAGTAGGGCACCTACTTATTAGATACTCAAGCAAAGAAGAAAAGGAGGAAAGGAAAAAGAACCTACAAAACCACTGGACATTCCCCGCCCAGATGCAAAGAGCACTACAACAGGCATTCGGACTCAACACTGAACTATTCGCCTCACCCCTCAATGTCCACCACAACACCACGAACTACTACGCCAAATATGACAGAGACAAGGTGTTCGGGGCCAGAGGCTCAGCCTGGACTGCAAACTGGATGAAACTGGGGGCCTACCAGTTCAACCCAGAATACACGCCACAGGACCTCAAGAAGGCACTGGACTTCGCCATTGCAGCCACCACCACACAGGACCCGGTATTCGGGGTCGGAATATACCCGACATATGAAAAAACCCCCTATAGGAAACTTTACAACGCACATGCAGGGCACCTAGTGCACGAACTGCTTGAAATACCGCAAGGCAAATTCACATTCCTGCCCCCTGACCACTGGATGGGTGCCACACACCAGCAAGCGAAGCAGTGCAACTGGAACCTCAGGGTACTGATTGTTGCCAACAAAGCGGGGTGGCAGGCCCACTGCGGGGACCCAGACGTTGCTGCGGATTGCATAAGACAAGCACTCACAACCTGCCCGCAGAGCAAGGTCCGCACGACCACAACCGCCAAACAGCCGGCAAGGGAGGCGAACCAGCATGACAAGCACGAACCAAACCAAAAAGGACACACCCCCGGTACGGACTGCATTATTGACACAAGACCATGGCAGAGATATGAATTCCCGGAGATTAAAACAAAGGACATGACGGACGCAATGGGAAGAATGTGCAACACAATGCCGCACATAAGGAACGACCTCTGCCCCCAGTGCCTCAACGTACAGACAGAAATTGAAACCTGGTGGGAGGACGGCTACCTCCATGTGGAGGATGGACCAGCCAAATGGGAACTCCTCCCCGGTAGCAGGGGAGGGAAATGGGACATTCACCCCCCCACAGTGCAACAGGTGATAGAAGCGAATACCTCGCACACCAGACTCAGAAGACAGACTGATGCCCAAATGCTATGGGACAAAGTGGCGAGGTCAAAAATTGTCAGATACCCCGCCGACTTCTGGCCCGAGCACGAGCCGGGGGTCCAAGGGAGAAGATGGGAACTAACGAGAGACCAGACAGAGGACCCCAGGAACCTACCCCCGAGTGACACACCAGCCCAACTGACATACCCCCCCCCTCAAAGGGCACACGAAGCGACCTCGTACCTATACACGGACGGCAGCAAGAGAGAAATTGAAACAGAGGAAGGAGGCAAAGAATGGGCCTCAGGAGCTGCGGTATGGGACCCCAGGTCCGGAGAAGGGGAGGCCCACATGATTAGATGGGAAGGTGAGGACCAAGAGGTGAACAGAGCCGAGCTTCTCGCCATACAGAAAGCAGTCACACTCCCGCCGCCACCAAGCGGCGAAGGACTCACCATTTGCACGGACAGTGCCAACTCCATTAGACAATTGGAGAACATGAGAACAAAACCCCACAGCATGGAACACCACCGGCAAAGAGACCTCCTGTATGCCATACTGGTCAACATTGAAGCGTTGGTAGCAGCGGGGCACAAGGTCTCTTTACTGAAAGTCAAGGCACATACAGGAATTGCGGGAAACGAAAAAGCAGACGAAGCAGCCAAGCAAGCATGCACCACAGGGACCCTCACGGAGGCGTGGGATAATAACGAAACAATACAAGTCAAACCCATGGTACCAGATGAAGACTCGGGCAGCAGAGAGCTACAAGGAAAGCTCGCCGTCCAGAAATATGTGACCACATTACTACGGGAACAGCAAGCCCGAGGAAACAGCAGGCTCACGGCAAAAACTACCGAGCTTCAGGGAGAACCCACAACATGGACCCACCAACTGAAAACGAAGCACATTTTCAGGTGGGAAGCACACCATGACCAAGCACAGCAAAATGAAGAGGAGCAAGCAATGATGCGGGACCCGAAGCCCAACCAGCAGCAACAGGCCGACCAGACCAGAGATGAAGAAGACAGACAAATAAAAGCTATGATGGAACAAAAGGAGGATGAAGAGATGCTCCTTATAAGAGACATACACAAGCAACAAGACCAAAGGGAGACAGAAGGCGAAACAGGCCCCACCCGGGGAAGCGGCCCCACACCTGCAGACACACCACCCCAACCCCGTGAAAGGGAAGAAGTGTTTGAGGAACTCAACGAACTCGTGGAGAGACTCGAGGCGACCCAAAAGCAGCACAATGATGAGGAAACCTTTGAGATGCTCAATGAACTCATTGAACAGCGGGAAGCACCTAAAGGGGGACCGACAAATGTAAGACAAGCTCACCATGACCGGGTCACGGAGGAATCCAGAGTCCATGCGATGATGCAGGACCCGATGCCCAGAACAAGATGGAAGCAACGAAAGCACGACATGACACACAACAGAACGAAAAATAGGAACGCCCCTCCGGTCCAAGAGAACAAGGCCACCGACAACTGGCTGAACGAAACAATGGGGCACCTCAAGGGAGACATGCCGCTACACAAAATAGCGAACGGCTTCTGGAAACGAGCCACCTTTGCGGCGCGGAAAACAATACTCAAATGCAGACTGAGAATACTGCCAGCACAAGACTACGAGACGGCGAAAAACTCAGCCGGAGGAAGCGGAAGGTGCACCCTGGAAGGATGTCGGCACAAAGGGGTGGATTACGCGAAGGGCTTCCTCATGAGAGTGGGGCACGCCCTAGGTGGGTGCGACAACCCACAAATGAGGGGAATGTTCTCGGACAGGGCGGACGCCCACGCAGACGAACTTAAACACATACTTGACCACCATAGGAAAGGAGGATGCAAGGTCCTTGCCTACACCGGAAAAAAGAGGGACCCAGGTATTAAGCCAAGAGTACTTCCAAACTACATACTTACCAGAGGGCAATGCAGACACGACGGAAAGAACAACCCAGGCAGAAATGATGGACCCGACACAATACCGAGCTTTGTAGACATAGTCATGATAGAGGGCCTGGAGGACCTAGAAGACGGATGGGAATGTACACAACAGGAAGCACCAGCAAGAGTCAAAAACCTACACCTCATTGAGGTGGCCCATACCGACGACGAGAAATGGGGACCCAAGCTCCTGGAAAAATACATGAAATATGGACCACTACTACAACTGCTACGTAGACATGGATTCCGCGCCAAACTCCATGTCTTTGCAGTGGGCAGGACAGGCACCGTATACAAACACAACCGGGACATACTCGAGCAACTCGGGCTCGACAGAAAAGAAGCCTTACAGGCACTGCAAAGGATACACGACCTGACGGTGAACTACGCTCACAGCACCTACCAACTATACAGAAGGCTCAGACAGGAGAAACAAGAGAAGGAAAAAGATGAGAACCACCCAGTGTAAATTGTCCCTTTAAGGCCGCCACCTGTGGCGGTCCGGCCCAGAGTAGGGCCGGGGAAATTAATTTACTCATACGCCCGACGGGCGTGGTTTTTTCTTTTTCTTTTTCTTTCTCGAGAGTTTCGCGGACAGTTCGAGGCGCTGTACCGGTGCACGGAGCGCTCGCACACCGTGGAGTGGCTGCTGCTCCTGGATAACTCCGGGTCGATGCTGACCAAGCGCAAGCCGGTCGCGGAGGCGGTGGCGCTGATGACGCAGAGCCTGCAGCGCCTGGAGTGCCCCTTCGCGGTCGGTCGCTTCGGGGACCGCAACCGCCAGGTGGTGGTGAAGGAGCTGGGCGAGCCCTTCGACTTCCTCCTCGGGCAGCGCATCCTCGACTGCCTCACGTACGACGAGGCCACCTACCCGGCCACCGGGCTGCAGAACATCGCGCCGAGAGTGTGGAGCGATGTGGGGGAGGTGGCACAACCGGACGGGGGAGGTGCCACATCAGGAGGAGGAGCAACAGCTGCGCCGCGGCATCGGGTGGTGCTGATGATCCTGGACGGCCTGACGCAAGAGGGGGTGCCGGAGGACTACCTGCAGACGTTGCGGCGACACGGCGCGTCCGCGTGTGTGCTGAACGTGAAGGACGCACGCATGCAGGGCCTTGTGGATGACGTGAGCCGACTGTGGCGTGAAGTGACCGACGGCCTCTTCGAAGTCCTGGATGCCGAAGAGGCGGACCAGCTGCCCACAGCCTTGGCCACGCTCATGACCAAGCAGCTTGCCCGGATCATCCGCGACTCCTCCGAGGAAAGACCGCCGCCCAGGGCGCCCAAGGCGATCTCCATGGCAGTCACCCCCGGCCCGCCTCACAAGGCGTGTGTGGCGTACCAGCACAGTTGCCTAACATGCCCCACAGTAGAGCCGCTCCCCTCCGCGATGCAGCTTCTCCGACTGCCCGATATGGTGCGCAAGTGCCGCTTCACTGACCTCATCTCTGCTGGCGCCCCCAGGCCGTCCACACTGATCGACGTCAGCCCCCCTGGGCAGCCAATCCCGTTCCTCGTGGCGGAGGACGACCCGTGGAGCTTGCAGGACATGGAGGCGTTGCTCGACCGCGCACGGGCCGACGCTGAGGAGGCGCATGCAAGGCTCATTGGCGCCGCCAGCACTTCTACTGAAACCCAAGGCAGAAGCATGCGCTCCAGTGGCGCCCCTGCCGGCGGCGGCCTGGCCCTTGCCGAGGTCACGGCTGCTGCGGAGTCCCTCTGGGGCTGCGCGGAAGCCAAGCTGGTGGCGGAGGTGGAGCAAATGCAGGAGGCACTGGAGGAGGCGGTGCTGCCGTACAACCGCTTCACGCGCAAGATCGCAGCAGCAGCCGGGTCGAGCCTGCACCTCCCTGGCCTTATCCGCGCGATCAGCACCGACTTTTCGTACAAGAAGATCTTTGCGCGGAAGAGCGCGGGGGGGCGGCGTGATTACGCAGTGTGCCTTACGCTGGACATCTCGCCTTCCATGCGCGGGGCACTTGCAAAGAGCGCCTGCGAGCTGCTGGTCACCCTCACCGCTGCGCTGCACGGCGCCAGAGTGAGCTTCGCCGTGACGGTCTTTGCGGACCACGTGCAGGTCGTGAAGACCCTGGGGATGCCCTTCGACGCCGCAACCAAGCATCTGATGCTCAGCGCGCTGTCGCCCCTGGCGGCTAGCAGGTGCCCGCAGCAGCAGGCGCAGTCCATGGACGGCGACGCGGTGCGGTGTGCAGTGGAGATGGTGCGCGGCGTGCGCGGTCCCAAGAAGGTGTTCGTGATCACTGATGGGTACGGCACTGTGGGCACGCTGAAGCACGCCCTGCGCCATGCGGAGCAGCTGCAGGTGGAGGTCGTGGGCATGGCCGTCGGGCTCGACGACAGCTTCGTTCCTTCCTGCTACCAACACTGGGTCGCCGCCGCGGACCCCTCCTTCGTGCCCCAAGCGCTGCGTATGAGGTACGAGAGCCACAGTGTGTCGGACCCTGCGGCCATCATTCCCGGTGCCCACATGAAGAAGTGGCAGCACATCGCCGCGATTGTGGGGAACGGCCTCAGCGTGGACGAGATCTTGGAGCAGCGGCAGCAGGCATTCCCAAACCTCGGGGCGCAGCTTCGACAAGAGCGCGAGCTGAAGCTTGTTTCCGGGCAGCAGGGGGTGGACCGCCTGTCCTGCGACGTCATGGTTGTGCTTGATGTTACCGGCAGCATGGGGCCCTGGATTCAAGCTGCCAAAGAGCAGATCGGCAGCATCACGCGTGGCATGTTGCCCCTGATTCAGAAAGAATACCCGGACATCACGATTGAGTTTCGATTCGGGTGCACCGCCTTCAGGGACATTTCGGATGCCGAGAGGTTCATGGACTACGCGTTCACTGAAGATGCAGACAGCTTCACTCAATGGATTCACAGTTTGCGCGCGCAGGGCGGAGAAGACATCCCTGAGGACGTGCTGGGCGCGATGAGTCGAGCTGTGAGCGTTCCTGTTTGGCGAGGCCGCATCAAGTACATGGTGCTGATCACGGATGCGCCCAGCCACGGCCTTGCAGAAGCAGACGTGCGCGACTCATATCCCGGTGGGGATCCTGGAGGGTTGACGGCGGAGAAAGTGGCGGGACAGCTGCATGACGCGGGCATTGAGCTGTGCATTTGCACCATCAATGAGCCACGCACCCGGCGTATGCTGCGCACGCTGCGGCTAGCGTATGACGTTGACAACCGACGGATAGAGGTCACGAACCTGTTTGATGCTTCCGTACCTAGCGTCGCTCAATTCCACTTTGTGTTCGTGCTGGATGGTTCGGGGTCAATGAGCGGTCACAAATGGGGCAGTCTGAGGAACTCGTACAATCGCTTCATTGCCCAGCGGCGAAATGACTAAGGCGATGGTGACCTTGTGTCTGCGGTGGAGTTTGGCAGTGGTGCAATGCGGCGCTTTGTGTGCAGCAAGCTCATATCTGCACCTCAATTGCCGGTGACCAATCATGGCGGAGGGACATGTTACTCAGCAGGGATGCAAGAAGCGCAGGCCATCTTGTCCGAATCTGCAGCTGCGTTTGCTCATTACACCCCTGTATTGGTATTCATGTCCGATGGAATGGATGGTGGAAATACAAATGTCGCAATCTCCATTATGCAAAACATCTACAACGCTTACCGCAGCAACGGAATGCAGATCCATACCATCGGATTTGGTCAAGATGAACTGAAAAAGAATATGAGCAGGATGGCCTTGCTCGACACACATGCGGGGGTAGGTCTTTATCACCAGGCAGCTGACGAGATACAGCTACGACAAACCTTTCAAAGCATCGCATGCGGGTGCAATGCCGTGGATGGTCTCGTCCAGAAGTTCGGGGAGTACCTAAGCAAGATGATGGCCCACAAAATTGTGACTGAGCACCTATAAGCCCTTCAATAGCATACACGGTAGCTTATGTAATCATTTCAGTCTGCTGTAGGAATAAAATCGATAGGAATTGGATTCTGGTACCTTGCATACACCACGCCACCATTCCTTCGCATATGACTTTTGCAAGTTTGCGATTCAGAATCGGTCAAGATGAGGTCGGCAATAATATATTGGTGCACAAAGACAGGTACGCAGTGATTCTATATGAGACTTGCCTAAGTCAGCCGGTGCCAGCATATATAATAGAACAGCAAACATGCACCCGGCTCCTGCATGGAGCATCCTGCAGGGAAAGTGGTACGTTGAGGCAGGCGCAAAGCAAGGGACAGCTCAATGTCATATGATTCCACTGATGAGCATCGATGCGCTCTGACGAGAGTTTGCCTCATTGTAGACTTGGACGTTGTATCGCAATTAATGAGCGAGCACCATCGAATCAATCATAATACTCGTGTAACATATAATAAGAGGCTACCAGGCCACTTAAACTGCAATGCAAAGTGGCGCAATGCGACCTCCCACTATGTGCATGAGATGGTCCAACCGTATGAGCATATATACTCTGAGCTCAGCAAGATCTGTTCATAATTTTCTAGCCGTATCATAAAAACCAGGCTTAACGTTGTAGAAGCGTACAACCTGATTCCATTGACAGAACACGCATGCAGGGCAGCACCCATACCTTACCTTCAAACCAATGGCGCTTATTTGTTCAATGTCTAAATATCACGATTGTTTTTCATTCTCCGGTATAATTATGGCTGTAAAAGTTCGCTTCTTCACGCCAACAACTTTATAGTGATTTGATTCAAGCACTTTCTCCAGGATGTCTAGCGCACACGTTCTAAGTTTGTTTGCTCGATCCAGTCGGCCGTTCTCTGTTGAAAATACTCGCACATACACCCTCGCACTAGTATAATTTGATCTCCACATCAATATGCCTTCGCTCGAAATCCCATCTCCACATGCCAAATAGATAAATATCTCGACACGTGCCTTCATTCATATGTGGTGAATCCTCAATATTTGCATGCCGTAATATCAAACACAAGTCGCAATAATCCCATCACTGCGCCAATCATTAGAATTCCCTTGGACTGCCACTCTCATGCATGCCTTGTCAAGTGTCTTGTCTGCGTTATAGCAACAATAATAACTGTGTCCATTTCCAAAAACATGCGCTTCCATAATCAAGATTCCTTTTATCGTTATCGCAAAGCTCACCTGCATTGAGGGTGTCGAGGTTGATCAAGGTTTCAGCAGTCTTCGGGTGCTCGCTTCCGAGCGTTTCCTCTTGAATTGTAAAGGTGCGTACAGTAACAGCGCCGCATCCAGCTACCCGTATCTGACAAGGGGACATCTTGGTGTGCCAACTTGTGAGAAGTAGCACATTCCATGATCAAGCAACATGTGAATGGAAGAAGTGTGCTCGGTCACAGTCGAGGTTTCTTCGGGTAATCGTATCGAGTTGTACAACGGCAGCGCCTGCTCCAGCTTCCCCATAGCTGCATTGCATTGGGGAGAGCGAGCCCCCTCGCCTCATCCCATCAGCTTGAGCTCCCCCAGCAGACCGCCATCTCTGCCCTCCCCTCTTGCTCTTTGCGGGCCCATGTTTCACTTCTACTACGGCGCCAACCTGCCCTTACCACTCACGCACGCCTCGGCCATCACCGCTCTGCTGCTAGGTCTCTGAGGCAAAACCAAAGCCACAAGTGTCGGCGTAAAAGACTTTGTGAAACATCATATCACACTCAGCTTTGCCTGTGGCTAACAATTATCAGAGGTGTAAATTCCCAAAATATGTCTAACTAAGAGCTAAGATGCTTATCACGTGACTTGTTGGTAAGCAAACACTTGTTACGTACAATGCCTCTGCCAATCCCACTTGATGATAAAACTCAGCTGCGTTATCATCACTGACTGTCAGATTTGTTCACTAGCCCTGGATTATAACTATCAGCCTTCATGAATCTTGTGTTATCAACCGTCAGATTTATCCACTAGCCCTGCTGAACGGATTGCAAGCTACAATGATCTGTTACCTATCATTATCTTACCTGGAGTGGTGTGCTTAGCTGGATGGTGGTCGTGACCTCGAAGAGGCACCACACACATGTCAGTGCAACTGGTGCCGACCATGGTGTCAGCACGAGCAGTGCCGCTCGGGCAGCAGTAACGGCTAGCCCAAGCACCTCGTCTGGACTCACTCCCGGTGTACACCGGACAGTGCTGGTTGGTGACGAAAATGTTGAAGTAAAGCAAAGCATCCTCAGCCGGCTCGAGTGCGCCCGTGCTCGCATCCACCGTGTGCGACTACTCGGTGTGCCATGCATGGGACACAAAGTGGGTGGCTCGGCTAAAAGAAGCCCAAAAGAAGACCGGCGGCTCTCATGTGGCGACGCAAAACCTGGTGCCTCAACGACATGCAATCAACGAGGTCCTATGACACCCCCCTCCCAGCTTTAACAAGTAGAACTATATGGTCCAAGTTATTGTCAGATAGTGCCACCTTGATACCCGGTGTGTGATGCACAGGCTGTTTGCAGACAAACATCTATGCAACAAAATTAGGCTTCTCAATACGAGTGTTCTTGCAGACTGTATGTGTACGCGACCTGAGAACAACGTTTTTCAAAGAAGGGTGCATCAATGCGTGCAAAGTTGAAGCGTCCTTCAGTGTCATTGGACCATTATTATTATTTCGATTCATCCCGGCGGCGAATAAATATACTACATATTCTCACTGTATATCCTTTTAGGCTAAATACCTGGTGGCTTAGGATGGCAGCGGAACTTGGGGAGCGGTGGGTCGTGCAGAGCGCCACACTCTGGGCTTGCCAGAATTCAATAAAGCTGCACTGCAGCATAGATGCACCAGGGTTGAGGCCCCGCTCCTGTGTGGCCTCTGTTACCTTGGCCGAAGACCAACTGCTCCGTGATGGGTTCTGACAGAAAGGTACCCTCGGCAGCTGTGCCATCACCACTGAATTTGTTGCTGCACTTTTGTAGGAAGCACTTTCGGAGAGTCGCCAGGAAGCTCGCGGACACGCCGAGTGGTGTCCACCAAGGCTCGCCTTTGAGAACCGCGCTAGAATTGAGAGCGTGCGAACCGCGATATTGTGCTGATGTCATCGTGTTCTACCTTCCTGTTTGTTCAAGCTGCACAGCACCCAGCCGAACTAGTGATCAGCCTGCGGCAGCCGTAGTTGGTTTCACAACTTTAAAAAGACGTCGCCCTGATGACTAAGTGAGCCCTGGCACCTACAGAGTAACTACTTTGATATAATACTTACTCAACAAATACTATTCTGTAATAGTGATAGATGATTGTGATAAACTTTTTAATTGAACTCCAACCCAATTGCAAAGGAACAGTGCAAAGTTCGTGACACAGCTCTGAAAGCAGCGAAAAGCTCGATGAACTAGGCGATGACAATTTCAAAAAGGCAGAATAAATCGTTCACTGGCGCCATTGTGAGGCAAAGCACCGCAGGCCTGCGTGCCTGGCTTGAACCTTCCTCTGAATGGCCAAAATGGCTTCAGTGTCCCTTAGAAAACATCTCCTGGAGTGGCTCTAGAAGATTACGCAACAATATCAGTGATAAAAACTTTTCTAGAGCCAGAACTTTGCACCGTAGCAGCTCACACGAGATACACACGATAGTAAAGAGTATAGAGTTTCAATATCACTCAAAACGATCTTATCTAGCCGAGTGCCATCCAGATCGTTTTAAAAGCAAAAAGGGTTCACGTCAGGTTAGGGTATGTAGCTTGTTAGGGGGCACTCGACTCACCACCGACTGGCACTCCATAACAGATATCTCCACTCGACTGTAATCACAAATCAGTAATGTCGTTGACAAGGATGCGCTTTGGAAGCACCAGCGCGCCATATCTGGCGCGCCTGACCCATTTTGAGAGCCCACACGCCAGGAAAAATACACGCGCCGAGCTGCCGCCGCGGCGCGCCATCGCTCCATCGTAATCGAGGCGCTCCGCCAGCGGCGCTGGCTCGTTCGCCAGCGCCACGCCAGCCCCACGCCATCGCCACGGGCCATCCTTCGCTTGTCACCACCAAACTCAAGTAACGAGGTAACGAGGGTACGAGGACCCGAGTTTATCATTTTTGGACATGTCGCGATTATGAACAACGCTGTGTCGTGGCGGGTGGCGTGGTGGCACGGCTGCTGAGGTGTCAGGTGTGCGGGGTGGCGGTGTCGTTGTTTACGGGGGAAAATTTTTAGATATATATGGAATGTGGAAGGTTGATACGGCTGGATATACAGGCGCCGTGAATATATTATCAGTATACAAGAAACACTGCAAAGTTGGACAGCAATGCAAGTGTACGGATAAGCGGGTTTGTGAGTGCAGTCTCTGTAAGAAGATCTGCTGAAGCACAACGCTTCCTCACTTAAGTACCATACGTCTCCCATCATCTTAGATGGTACCGCCATTGGGTTGTGAACCCGAGACGTAGGTTGAACGACCAGCATTGTGGAAACGACTAGTTCGTTCATGCTGCGCATGCGAGTTCCGCGCATGCTAAAAGCCAAGATGGTTCTTGTTTGTCATTCAAGATGTATCTTTGCTTTGCCATCATCGAGTTCGACGTACGAACTCTCGATGAGAGGGATGCCTGATGATATGACATTATCATCTGGCGACATGTACAGTCATCGTCGACCGTACTGACGAATGTCATATCAATATATGACGCGACTCGACATGTACAGTCATGGTCGACCATACTGTCGACTGTCATAAATATATGACACGACCGACTGACATGACATGACATGGTATGACATGTCTGACAGGTATGACACGTATGACATGTATGACACATATGTCATCGGTCATGACCCTGACAGATCTCCCCTCTTAAAAGAGTTGTGACCTCACAACGGGCATACCTTTGTATATGTCTATGATGTCTTTGTCGTTGTCGCTTCTTGCTGGTACCAGTCTTCTTACACCGATTTGAGGCGTCCCTCATGGTGTTTTAGGTTATTGGGGGGAACTGAGTCCACTTTAGTCCCTCACCTTACAGTTCTTAGGATGTAGCCCACCTTTCTGGAAATCGTATCGTATTTCAGAGTGACGTTTCAAGGTTCAATGAATTGCGTTTCGTGATGCAGATTGACGCTGGATTACTGATTGATCCATACGTATCGTGCGTCAGAGTGACGATTCAAAGCATCCGAAGTATACGTTACGGATTATTTGCGCTAGCCGTCGTCGCTTTGCGAACGATGATCCCACGATTTAACAATTTATAATCGAACGATTCTCGGCCTGATATATACAACTGATCGACGAAAACCCTTGGGTACATGTTTCCACAGTTATATATAGTGCACCCAACCCTTCCTCCCCTCCTGAAGCTACTATGGAGGTTCACAGGCGGCAACGGGGAGCCCGTGTATGTTTCCGGAGTTATTTCACCGGGGGCTTGTTTTAATGTAAACGGAGTGGCCCTGCTTAACGGGATTGGACTTATAATCCTTTACCCGGTCTGCTCAACTCCTCAATATTTGGTCCGGTACGCGCGCTTTGACGAACATCTATCGCGATGAGTGAGAATGGATTCGCCACGTACTAATGTGAAATTTCTTTAGTTATGTTTGTCAAGCACAACTTAGGATCACAACTCCGTCTACCTCAGTCGATATCTCCGGTAGCTCGGATGACTGGCCAAGAATCCGATGACAAACCACGGTTTTGGCAAAGGTAGCATTAGCAGTTTTTCACAGATATTGGTACCCGCATATGCGTATCTGTGTAAGGGTATGATTTATACAAGGCTCACTACACCTTAGCAAGGAAGGATCAATTCCTGCTCCTGTCATATCAATTTGATGCAGGGTAAAAAATGTTAGGGATATATCCCTGCAGTTCTTGGGCTGCAGCCCATTGCACCGAAGGCGCATCGCAGTTCTTGGGATGCAGCCCTGCAGTTCTTGGGATGCAGCCCTGATATATTTATACGACCGATGGATGAAAACCTCTTGGGTACATGTTTCCACGGCCTGATTATTATTAGGTCGGCAATTATTGGCAAAAGTCATTGGCTATCAGCTTTTGACTCAGAAGCCACAATGTTATAGAAGCTGCGACCTATTGTGATCATATGCGGCAGTTATGCCTTCAGCATACGTAGACAATATGATTATATGGAACTTATAATCCCACTTAAGTTGCATCATGATAAATTTATCCAGGTGTTAACAAGTGTTCAGGATTTGATAAGGGGTTGACGCCCCACAAGTCAAAGGTCACTGTTTCATAAGGCTCGCCTCAAGTGTGCGGCTTTGAGGATTAGCTTCTTGGTGAGGCACAGTCATGATGCTTCCTAGTCCATAATGGAACTGGAAATGAGAATGCTCAAGATATCCGAAGACAGGAAGGCTTTTGGTTGGCCAGAGTTACTGTCAAGATGCTTAACCTTGATGGAATGGCATTCGGATACAAACTGTGCAACCATGCATGTGAATTATGCATTGGTGTATGACTTTGATGAATTGTCTCTTGTCATGAACCTGGGAGGAATGACGGGCAAATAGCTAGAGTGGCGGATTTACTCACTCGGCTTTGCTGTTTATAGAATTCGATGCCTGATGGCACAACTGGCAATCCTTTGCTCAGATGCTTTCCTTAAGACATTGGCAACAACTTGTGTGCCAGCTTCTCAAGATTTGGGGAGAAACCATGGATCAACAATTCATCAATCAAAACACATGTATCAAGGTTGATTCATCGAATCCTTCAACTCTTGAATTTCGACAATCAGCATCTCAGGCTGTTGACGTCAAAGTGATGGTCGTAAGCGTACAATATAGCTTATTCACATTTGAAAAACCATCTTTCTCCTATGCCAGTGCCTTTCATATAATATGATAGAGCCGGAGAAATATGCATCTATGATTTCTTCACAATGAACTTGATGTGTCAATAAGTCAAATAAGACTTCATTTGATGTTTCAATCGGCATGATGTACCGTGTCATCAATTTTATGGCTGCTATACACAGATGCTGGAACTTTTGATAAAATCATAAAATCACAATGATGTAAGGTGTGGCAGCTGTATGAAAATGAATGAATCTATACTCTTCCTCCCCCTCGCAAAAAGAGATGTATCAAACCAATCAGATGGTGATGGAGGATGTTATTCAATCATTATGTTATGCGAATCAGACTGAGATTACTCATCGAATGCTTTAGAAGTAACAATGTCAATCTGAACATTGATTCTCTCTACGTCATATTGGCAATATGCCTGACGTTTTTGAATGTGGCTAATGCCAGATGATGTCAAATGCAGTTGTTGAAGCTTACATACATTTGTCAATTCAGGGTCACTATAGTGTGCCCAACTTAGACAATGTTCTGGAAAATGATTGTCATGATGAACAAAGAAATCAGTGATGGAGAGTTACCGAAGTTTAACTTTGGTATCGAAGCTAATGGAGAGTCAATCAAGAAGTGTCCGTAATGACAACAACTTACTACGAGTTGTATTTTCGTAGTTGATGGATGACTGACATGTCATTTCATTATGAATGGAACATGGCATTGCCTAGTGATATGTGTATATTCTTCAGCACATGATCATTTATCTCAATGGTGCCCATTTTATTTTTGGGCAGACACTATTCAGAGACTTGTTATGATAAAGAAATATGAATGATGAATGTGTCATTTCAATCCGATAGAATTGTGACTTGTTTTATGACTATAAAATTTCTGTTACTTTCCAGAATGTTTGTCTTATGTGCCAAAATGTTATGAAATTACAAATATGGTGTCAATCAATATGTGGATGGTTTATACCATTGTATGCTATTCCACAAATAAGTAATGATGTCAGAGTAAAAACTTTGGACAATTGCAACTCAGTACAAATTTGAGTGCATTCAAGCCCACTTAAATGTTCAGAATTTGAATCTAATGTGCTTTTCTAGCTAGAGCTACCATTGACTATCCAACATCCACTGAGGACATTGTTTCTTACGTCTTTTGGCATCACGCTCAGCGTTTTTCTTATTCTGCAAGCGCCTCTTTGCTACTGCTACATCCGGAACGTTGTACCAGCTACGAAACTTGCTGGTAACTTCATCTTCTGAGCTTTCTTCATCCAAAAGCAAAACTGGCTTCAACATGTCTTGTTCTTTCATCGAGGACAAATCACACAGGGATGCAGCAGACCTGCAGCATGAGAAGAAAATAAACAGCAAGAAAGTCACTATGCAAAATCACCACTGAAGGAGATGACTTTCATCATAGGGTGGTATATTGGTTGTTTCATATGACACATAGAAGATATGAATAATTCGAAGAGAATTTTTGGGATAAACATCCTGGATTGGCTGTGCTTGATTGCTATATGCCCAAGAATGACCGAAGAGATTGCTTGCCATTTTTCAGCCATATAGCGTGGAGGCTGCTTAACAACGGTTGGGTCATAAGCTAAATAGCTATGCAGCTATGTCGGAGGCTGAATAGCCATGATTGCACAGACTCTATATTTTATGATGAATAGACCTCTGAGAAATGGTGTCTGAAAAACCAATTGACAACAACTCAACCTTTTGGTATGATGAAGAGCTGATGACCTTTGTTGCACTACAATTGTTTAATGTGCACTTAATGAAATGCCTCGTGATATATAATCTCACAGAATAGGCATTGCTCAATGGCGATATGATCAGATATGTAATGATCAGTGAAGACAAGATGGTTGGTATGGCTCATTCAGTAGGTATAATTACCTCAAAGAGATGCCAATACACGGATACATATCAAGACATAAGGGCAATAGGCTTATTGTATAGCCTTCAAGACAACTAGCATTTATGCTGCATTGGTCAGCTCAGTGGCTTTGACCTATCTAGGTGTTGTACTCAGGCTGTAGCCTGCATATTGCATTGAGTACTCTTGACACCTTTAATGATACAATCAGATGATGTGTATGAAATATCAGGAATGGTTGCCCTTTTCAATGATCATCGGTGGCAGAGGCTATAGTGCTTGCGCCGTGTCAATATACAATTCTAATCTGGATACATGCTAGATCAGATGTATACAATGTCTTAGGTCTTCAAAATCAAGCTTATATGTATGTCATGGCTGATGTATGTGTCACTTCATGGAGTTCTGCATGGTTTGACTGTATACAGTCAGGCTTACCAAAACAAAAACAATGATGCAACTTACTTGTTTTATTATTTGTCTTTATTATTATTTGGTTTTTAGTTGTATTTCTAGCTTATCATCTTCCCCCCTCAAGGAAGTGTATTGCTAGGCGGTTGTCAAGCGCCGTTTAAATACAACAGAGGTCCGACCTCTATGTGATGACGTGGAAGCTTACTATGAAGCTGGATAGCAGTTCTCGGGATGCAGCCCATTGCACCGAAGGTGCATCGCAGTTCTTGGGATGCAGCCCGAATCCACGTCATCAGCGTGGGTCATATAGTGCCCAAGCATGTGCTGTATATATACAACACTACCCTCCAGCGGCGAAGTGGTTTGCTATTACCATCATCGTATGCTGTGGGATATCAAATATGTGATCAGAGAGCATGGTAATATGTGTACCATGTTTGTCAATATCGGAGAGACTGTGTCTTCTTTAAAATCCTCATGACTATATGTATAATGGTGTTGTACTGATGTCAACACCTTCTCTCTGAGTGATTTATTGATTTCAGATGTGATGTCGTGGCAGTCAACCTTGTCCGCTTGTACCGGAGGTTGTATGAATTGTGTCCACGTCATCGGCACGAGTCATATTGTGTCCATGCATACGCGATCTTAGCGCAGGTCACAATACAGTGCCCGAGCATACGCGATTTTAGCGTAGGTCACATTGTGCCTCCATTTATTACATCTGAGAATATCTGTTACTCATCTTTGTGAGTTTAGACAGCATTGTGCTGATTGCAATGCTTTCTTTGGTGACTTATATATCACAGATTATACCAATGTGGTGATCAGTCCAGTGCAATATTTTGTCACCGGAATGTACAGGGATTGTGAATGATTGCAATCCAGCCGGAGGAATAATCTCTACAGCTATTCTGTACTAATGAATTCATTGGAGTTATACTCATTCGACGATTCAAAACCCATGTCATTTGTAGTAATGACAACTCACATGGATATATAGGGTTTTTATCAGAATGCTTTTATGTGATGTCAACATTTATGAACAATTCACTTGCATCTCAGGACAAAAGGGTTACGCTTGGAAGGTTTTGCATGGTGGTCACCAACAGTTATCAGCTGTTATTCGGGTGCCAAATTCTGCCTCCAACACTGGGACTATATCAACCAGTCTTACTGCGATGCACTTGTCCTTCCCACTCTTATGTACGGCTATAGTGCCAAAGTGCATCAGGTGGGATATATATATATATATACATTATATAACTATCATCTTCTGATCCAGGAAATGCAATTAAGCATGGTATCAGGTTATATGTTATGTATATAGTTCAGCATTCCAAACTTACTCGAGAATGTAAATGCTGAGCAAGAGTCAACTTATAGTCATTGGAATATAGTTTCCCATCCGAGTTTACACTTTATTAGTGATGGTGGATTCAACGTTGTACAGATTTCAACGTTATTTGTGGATGCAGTGATTTTATCAAAAGCAATCCATCAGAAATCACCAGATCGGAATATGAAATGGATATGTATGAATCCTATCCACCTTCTTCCCCCCTTGAGGAAGTGTGAATACATAGGCAGTCAGTTGTTTATATACTTTATGGCTTATAGCTTATAGCTTGCAGTCCTTATAGAAAGCAGCTCATACAGTTTTAGGGTTGCAGCCCTACAGTCCTTGGGTTGTAGCCCTGCAGTTTTTGGGTTGTTGCCCTACAGTTCTTGGGTTGTTGCCCACAGTATTATCATGTCTGTAATGATTTAGCATGATATAATAATGCCAAAAAAACGAAGTTTTTCGAAATAACAGCGGCATTTTAGGGCATGTGTGGTTACAGTGGCCCTATTACCCAATACAGTGATTAGGGTGTTACATGATATCAGTAACCCTAATACATGTAAAAAATAAGCAGTATAATGTTTTTGCAAAGATTTTTAAGCAAAACTGCATTTAATAGTTACATGAACGTAAGGTGGTTTTCAGGAGGTACGTTACACCCCCTGTCACACACATTTAATTTTAGGGTTGTTACAGGGCGTTACACATGCTGCATAAATCAGGGATTGTTATTTGATATATAAACATTCATTTCAGCAAAAAAAATCAATCCGAAATTTTCAAAATGTGTTTTACGTACAGCATTTTGAGCGATTTATCGTTACAGCAATAGCGTTACCCCTATATATTCAACACCTAATATTTAGGGTGTCACACAGATATGACATGTGTCATTATGATTTCCTGATACCTTAATAGGTATAAAATCATAATTTTAAATAAAATGGGCACACATTTTTCATTTTGAAATTAAACGTGGAGCATTTTTACCCATTTTACAGCTTTTTCAGCTATCTGAAATATCGCTTTAGTGACATATCTCAGTGTATATGTGGAATGTAAGTACAGAATCACTGTGAGGAACTTCACTTTTGCATATGACAAATTTCATAGCAAATAAGTGAGTTGTGCTATATATCAACATTTATGGTTGATAGCATTCTGGGTTTTTCTGATTCAAACCCATGTACAGCAAATATACTTTTCTGATTATGTATATTTATTGATTTAAGTGGAAACACCCACTGAAGTAATATATATCAACCTATGATTTGTTCTGAGCATAGGTCTGTGCTCTTAAGATTTATCAAAGTGATATATCTTATTTAGAACAAATCTGGACTTTTGCTGGATACAATCACAGCAACTTCACACAGCATATTTATGTGTGTGTTTTGTCCTTGATAACTATGTCAGATATCATGTAAGCTGATCTGAGAGTTGCATGCAATATTGATCTGATCAAGTCTGATTCAATTGTCAATATGCAGAGTAGTTTTTGTAGTTGCTCCAGCGATGATATGTGAGATGAGACGCATGGACTGCACCTAACAGTTACCAGCTGTTTTGTGGGTGCAGTATTTAGCCTTCGGGTCTGGAGATAACTCCATCCAGCCCTTCAGCATGGTGTCTTATCCTGTTTACCATTACTATCACCATCGCTGACACTTTCCACGCACATGTGTTTGGAAAGTGGTATCCACATTACCATATACAGTATAATTGATATATTCACTTTGAGTCAGTGAATCTCAAAATGTACAATGAATGCTAGTGTTTGTGCAGTGTATAGTACTGCTGATTAGTACTAGTGTGTGTGTGTGTTTACTTACACACACTTTACAGGATCTTTATGGATATCACAATATCCTAACAATTTATCATGCAGACAGTCAGCATACCACGTACTGATTACATCTAACATGATATATATAGTTTAGGGATTGTTGTAATTCCATGATAATCTCATTACGAAATGAGTTGCTGATAGATTTTACATGAAGCTCAGGTGAGCATTCCTTCTAGTAATCCACCATAGAATATACATGTTACCTGGAGAGCATCTCGGCTCCACCAGGACACGACAAACTAATTATGGTGTTGAGATTACTTTCAGGCACCCTTTGCAACATGAATTCGAATATAGACTAGCATTCACTGCAATATGCTTGTGCTCTATGTACTACAGCTGTTATCGTGATCAAGCTGTACAGTATAATAAAGTATGTACCATTCACAACATTGCAATCATTCAGCATAAGATGTGTGCATGATATAGAAGTATATGCACTATATATTGATGATTGCTGTAAGTGAAATGAGTGTATGTGTGTGTGTGCTGATCTGCACACACATGTTGTGCACAGATCATTGTGCTGTTGATAAGTATAATGTTGATGATCAAAAGTATTTGTGTGGTCATCTGAACATTGGAATCTGCTGCAGTATGATAATAATGCATTCACAGCAGTATGTATCCACAGCATAACGATCATGTGCTCTTAGCATTCCTGCATATATACAATCATTCTGCATATGATTTCGTCGCGCGTACACATGTGTGCTTCTCACTGCATGTAGACACATCAAAACTGTATGCTGCGGTCCTCCAAACCACTTCACCCACCAGCCTGAAGTCCTGTAGGCATTGGTGCGGTGCCGCCTTCACTTTCTCCCGCAGCGAACGAAGTGTTCCCTCTCGGGTGTACTCCGCTCTCAGCGCACGCAGGAACTTTGAGTCCGACTGCTGGGAGGTAGTGTCTCTGAAGGCTGCTGCCTCACCTGTCCTTATCACAGCGGGGGCTGTCCGCGGATGCCTCACGCGTGCTGGCTGTGGTTTGGCGGGAGGGGCGTGTACTATCAGAACAGGCCAACGAAGGTCGAAGGCCTTCCCATCTGGGTTCTCAAAGAACTGGTTGGGCTCGCCCTTATCATCGTGGGTAGGAACAACTTCCACGATCTGCATATTGGCCTTCCTGAAAAGTTTGCGCCACGCGGGGAGCTTGGACTGATGATCCGGCAGGACGAAGACTGCTGAGGTGTTTTCTGGGTCCGCCTTCCATTCAGCGATATACTTGTTCAGAATCGCCTCCACAGTGATGTGCTTGGAGTTATATGGAGGGTTACACCAAATCCGGAGGCCCCTCCATTTCTCTGAAAGGCAGTCTGTCCAGAATCTATCTGCCTGTCTGTTGCGGCCACCCAGGTCACAACAGGCGTCCACATCGAAGGGTCCAAACTTCTCGGCGTACTTTGAGGAGTACTCTGCTCGGACACGCCAATTCTGCGAGTCCTCTGGTGGGGTCTGTCGCTTCTGTGGGCGAAGGACCGGAGATGGAGCTGGCTGCTGGGGTGCCTGCTGTGGGGGTGGTGAGCTCGCTGGCGCCTTCTCAGTGGGCGCCTCCGATGCGTCAGCTCGTGAAGCAGGCGTTCGCGTCTTCGGTGACGCCAACTGTGGAGGCGCTGGGGTCGCAGAGGCTTTCCCAGCGCGTGACATGCTCCTCGTTATCCTTATCTGAGGTGGAGCTCGGTCAGGGGGTTCGTGTGGAGCCTCTGTCGGCTTCGCGCTATCAGCATCAGGCCAGTCAGGCATGTCGAAGTCGAGGTGGTCCTCCTTCATTCCCTTGTAGAGCTTCGGATTAACGAGAGCGATGGTCTCCCCCATGTCCATGGCCTGTTCTGCCACGGAGAGGGTTTCCACTGCTGAGAGCCAACAGTCAACCGTCTGGGCCCAGTGAGGGTGAGCTGCGGGTGGTGAGCTGGAGAAGCATTCAGACTCCAGCGTTGCCAGAGGGTCTTTCGGCAGGTCTGAGGTGGGGTCGATCACTCCTGCCTCCTTCAACCCCTCGCGAACGTCCTTGTCTTTGAAGTCAGGTCTTCTGGACAGGGCGTCTGGTACCAGCAGTAACGCCCCCTTGATGTACTCCATTCTTGGGACTCCCACCTCCACCAGGTCCATGTACCATGCCGGGGGACTCGCCGTCCCCTCCGACCCTCGATCCTCGCTTGTGTATAAGCAGGGCCGTCATCAAGAGGTAGTGACGGCTCATCGAAGGGGGTGCTTCCTGCAAGAGGGTGGCTAGACAAGTCATCCCTCGGCGGCGATGGGGCACCAGCTGAGCGGTAGGTGCGTCGCAAGCGGGTCCCAGAGGTGAAGGCCACGCTCTTGGGATGGGGACGTTGGCCCCAAGGGTCTCTGCGTCCTCGGGCGCGTCGGGGTTCCACTGGTTCTGGCCGCTTCTCCAGGGCGGAGAGGGTCTGATCATCAGGGCAAGACCTCACTTCCTCGAAGGGCAGGGTCTGGGGCTGGCCGCCGGCCAGTCATTCATCGCTCTCCACCGGGGGAAGGCCGTCACCCTCCACAAGCTCGATGCCCGCAAGGGCCGCCAGGGTCTGGTAGCTCTGCTCGTCCTCACAGGTAGCAAGAGCCAAGACCTCCTCGGAGAACTCCTCTGGGACGCCATCCACCGAGGAGGTGTCCTCCTGCTGCTCGATGGCCCAAACGACGGCGGCTACAAACCCAGGGGAGTTCGCCAGTCGAGCGGGTGCATTGGCCCTCCACTCCTTGAGCTTAGCCTCGTCCGTACAGTTACGGACGATGTGCTCCGCAGAGCCGCAGGCGAAGCACCGGCGGACTTTCGGAGCGTCGGGGCGGGAGAGGCCAGGTGGTGGTGGCAATGGGGTCACTGCCGCGGCGACGGTGGTGGCAGGCCCATTCTCCAGCATGGCAAGAGCTGGGCGGTTCGAAGAGGGGGTACGCCTGTAGAAGGGGGTGCGAGGTGGTGGATTAGCGAAGGAAACAGTACGGGGAGGACGGTCTTGAGAGCGCCTCTGAGCCGCCTCCGTGTCAATGTCACTCTCCACCTCCTCAGCAACTTCCCGAATCTTCAACAAGGCGTTGTGGGTGCCTGGGATGTCGTCAGCGACGGCCTTCCTCTCCCACTCTTCTGGTTTGGAGACATCCAAGTGGATGGCTCTCAGGCGCCGCATCACCTTGGGTGCATATTTCAACCCTCGGCGGTACGTAGAGAGCATCGACAGGTTGGTCATCTCCACGCAATTGGGGACTCTGCCGGCCAGGAAGTTGACGGAGGCCATGCGGGTCTCCAATCGCGAGAAATACTCCGCCGCGGTCTCGTTCATCGCCTGCTTCAGGGCAATGGCCTCGCCATGTGCGTTCTCCAGGTAGGCCTGCGTCAGGGAGCACACCGCCAGATCGCTGAAGAACACGTCCAGCTCCCCGTAGCGTTGGTGCCAGGCCTGCTCGGACCCAAAGGTCCCCGCCGCGCGCTCCAAGAACTTTCTCTGCTGGTCTTGAAGAGTGTGCTCCTTGAAGCTCCAAAGAAGGCTTGACACACTCGCCTGGTACGCTGATACAGACGGCGTACAGCTGGGAGTGGTCAGTGCCTCGATCACGATGGCCTCTTGGAATACCTTCCGCACCATGTTGGAGTAGTTCTCCAACTGCGTCAGGAGGCTCTCCTTGTCGGCCGATTTAGTGTCGGACGCGGAGCGGGGGAACCTGGTCACGCTCTTGACCAGCTTTAGCACCATCTCCTTGGTCTTGTGCTCCAGGCGGACCTCATCTGAGGATGCTCGCAGATTAGTGCCCTGCGGCAATCGAACGATGCCTGGTACAAAGGGGGTGGCGCTGGGAGAGAGCACGGGGTTCGCAGCGGCGGCAGGGTGAACGGGGTTCGCGGCAGAGTGAACGGGGTTTGCGGCGGCGGAGTGGGGGAAACGGGCTGGAGGTGGTGGTCCCGGGGCATGCGCGGGCGGGAGCGCAGGCGCGGGATTTGTGGGGACTGCGGTCGGAGTGGGCGGTAATGTAGGGGCTGATGGTGGTGCGGGGAGTGGAAGAGGTGTATGGAAGGGCAGGGGTGTGGATGGTTGTGCGGCCACCACGCTCATGCTCCGGTACCAATCGGAGTTGCTGACCTCCGACCACGCGGCGAGCCCGTCCTGATCGAAGTTCTGCATCTCCGACTCCCGCGCAGTAGCAGGGATCCACTCCCACACTGGCTGCCCCATGCTGGTAGACCGCACATTGGCCGCGGCTGGGTCCCCCATTGCCATATCCATGACCTCGCGGTCGACCATGAGGACCCAGGTCTCCACACGAGGGTTGGTAAGGGGTAGGGGTGCATGGTGTAGCCGGCCTCCCATGCGCGCATATGCGGTCAGCGGCGCTCCCAGCAGGTGCATGATCCTGAACAAGATGGCGTCGCCCTGCACCCCAGCCCGGCGGCGTTCATCCCATGGCAGGGAGACGGTTGCCGCGCCTCGCACCCCAGCTGACTGGTGCACCCACAATGACCCACCATCGTGGGTGACGAAGAGGGCTCTGACCTCTGGGTACTGAGGGTAGGAGGGCTCTGGTGCGGGATCGTCAGGGGGATCCTGAGGTGGATCACTAGGGGGGCCTGGTGGCGAGTCGCTTGAACTGGAGTCTCTGGGCTCTGAGTCGGGGTTGCCACCGCCGTGCACCACCGTCTCCATCGACTGCCGCCGGCGGGCCACCATCATGTTGTGGGGATTTGGCCGACCCTGAGTGGGAGGTTCGGCGGGAGCGCTCTCAGCGGCGGTCTGAGGCACTGGAGGGGTTACGCTGGCGGCGGCGTCTGCCTCGTGTAGATGGTCCGCCGTCAGGCCCTGTGCGCTGCCCTGAGGGTCGCCTGGTGGGGAGGCTCCTGCCGATGCCGTCGCGCCAGGCAGCGCGAGTCCTCTCGAGAGCACCGCGGAGATGTCCAGGGCCTGTACTGCCGCCAGGACTTCTCTGCGAATGTGTTCACTTCGGCTGCTCGCGTCCGAGTCGGAGCCGGACCTGTGGGCGGCCCTCCGCCTGCGCTCAGCCCGTGCCTGCGTGCTTCGGCTGCCTCTGGTCCCCGTGCTGGTGCGGCTGATGTCCGTGCCGGAGTCGGGGTCAGAGTGATCAGGTGCGTGGCTTGGGCCTGGAAGATGTTTGCCATGTGTCGCAGGGCCCGAGGACGTGCCCTTCGGGAACGCCGACGCCGGCGAGTTTCTGAGGTTGTTGCCACCGCGGGAAGGTGACGCACCAAGAGCTGGGTCCCGCCCGAGACGTTCTGCTGAACTCCGCTGTCAAGGGGTACCTGCAGAGGGTCCGGCAGGGCCGCGGCGCCGATGCTGATGAAGTGCTGCAGCGATGAGAGATCCGCGCCTGAGTCATGAAGCGCGGAGGTGGCTGGTGCCAGCTGATGGGGCTGCTGTGGTCGATGTTGCGGCTGTTGTGGCGGCTGCGGCTGCTGTTGCTGCTGCTGCTGCTGCTGCTGCTGTTGCTGCTGTAACTGCTGCTGTTGTAACTGCTGCTGCTGTAACTGCTGCTGCATCGGTTCCAGTGGCTGCTGCTGAAGCCACTGCTGTTGCTGCTGCTGGTACGCGAGCCACTGCTGCTGCTGCTGTAGCTGTTGTTGGAACGGTGTGGGATATGCTGTGCCAGGGAACACTAGCCATGCCAAGCCATTCGATTGGCATGTTGTATTTACGCGTACTGGGGCAGTGAAATGGCAATGGGCTCGGAAGGGGACTCCCGAGCCATTGACTTCGTACTATGGGGAGCGAAAGCCTGGACTTGATTATAGCTGGCAGCATATTATCATCCACCCTTCGGGTGCGCTACGCCGCTGGGAGCGTAATAGGGGCGGCGGCTGGTTTCTGGAAGACGCCACTCAGTTGAAGGCGCCGGTAGCGCCATTCTCATTACCGATCAGCAGCATTGGGCGCGGGAATCCGACGATTGTGATTGACGATGACGAATATCGTGGAACTCCCTACACGGGGCGTAAGCCTGTACACTCAGCGCCTACAGACGGTGACGATTCGGGTACAGGCGCTGTGTCATGGAGTAAAGAGAAGTTACCAGATTCTGATGACAATGATGACGCGGGTGTCACTAACAGTAAGGAGAAGCTACCAGGTTCGGATGACAACGATGACGCGGGTGTCACATATGACCTGGACACTGCCAGTCCGAAATGGGAGCCAGCCTCGCCCGAATATGATGACACTGAGGATGACGTCAGCGAGTTCGATGACTTGGTAGCTGACGATGCTGAAGAACAAGCTGAAGCTCGAAGGTTGAAGAGACTGGGACTGCAATTGATCATGGATGAGAAGGGTGAACTTCATTGGGTGCCAAAGGGCACCTCCCCGACCTCACCTGTTCAGCCAGAGGATCCGCCTATCACCGAGCAGGAGTCTGAGGCCATATCTGAGGATGCCCCAGCCTCTGTGGTGGAGACTGTTCATGCACCACCGAAGAAACCTTATGGGTCAGATACTGGATTGACTTCAATGGGTGAGAATAAGGCTGGGGTGTCTGAAGAGACGAAGAGGCAACCTAGGAAATATCCGAGATGTTGGACACATGAGTATATAACTCAATTGAAATGCTCCATAAGCAGTGACAGTGATGAAGAAGAAGTGCTTGACGTGGCTCCTCGTAGGAAGAAAGCAAAGATCAGCAAGGGACAATGAAATCAACTGTCTTGATTAGGATTGTCCAAATGCAGATTCTCTGATTAGGATTTGTATAGGTGGCAGATGATGATATGCCAGCCGACATGGGACAGATCGATTAGAGATATGAATTGCGCGCCTTGAAAGTATAAGACCTGAATATTGCCCATTTGGAGGCTGTTCTAACTTGAAGTAACTATTTGGAGGAGCTGTTGCTCAACCTGTTAATTTACTGGTCAATCTTTCCTGCCATAAAGATATTGCAATTGCTTGAATTGTAGCCTTGTTCAACTGTTTATCTAGAACATTGCAATTTTGTACACTGCAAAATTGCCGACTACGGACCTGTGCCCCAAGATTGAAGCAGATTAACCTCTGACTGACCCTTGAGCTCCGGCTCGGATACAGTCACGTGCTCAAGAAGTCTGCACTTGGAAGTGGTATTGCTCTGCGCCCTTTTGCCCCCTGACTTTTACCCTGCATGCAGACAGGCGATTTTCCAAGACTGTTATGCTGCAAAATAGTCAGAAAGGGGAAAAAGAGGTCGCCAGCAACTTAAATTTACCGGGATTAACAGCCCGATTGACCCGAACGGAGAGTGGAAAGTGCACCAGTGGTCAGATTGAGAAAAGAGGACCTCGGAGACAGTTTTAACGTGGACACAAAAATTCCAGACGTTTCTTGATAGTTTTTTGTCGTTTGGAACCTGGCCCCGACACCTGGGTCCTCATAGATCGCTACATTTTAAATTGGGATGGCCGATCGGCACGACAGAGCCAAATTAGACAAATTTGAGCCCATCGGACTACATAGGGGGAAACGAGAGCCCAGAAGGAAAATTTTCTATTTTTTTAATATTCTTTGAAAGAAGAAAATAGTCTACAACACTGGGACCTGGTCAATTTGTCTGGATTGCTCCGGGATGGCCGCCAAGAAATTGGCCAAACTGCCGATTAACACTCAATTTTTGAAATTTGCGCTCCAAGCCTCCCGTTATGTTCAGTGTAGATCGCTCCCTTGGAACTGATGATCGCTGTCCAGCTCCACGACGCGAGCGTGGCGAAACGCCCCGCGTTGACCCCACAGACCTTGGGGACCCTAACCCTAACCCTAACCCTAACCCTAACCCTAACCTTAACCCTGAGACATCAGTACTGGCAGCACTGGAGGAGGATGATGGTCAGGAAGAGGAGACCCAGTGGACCTTCAACCCACTCAACACCCCCTGGCGGAAAACTCCTCGACCGCGAGTACCGAGAAAACCTCGCAGCAGAACTCCGAAGACTGTACGAGACCGACTGCCGCATGAGGCAGAGGTTACGAGGTTGGGAGATGAACCCCCAGGACTTCGAGCGGAGTCACTGGCGGATCGCACGCACGCGCGCTTGGAGAGAGATGACGCACCCGGAGCACATGGCCGCGGCGGCGCTGGTAAAGGAGAATGAGAAATGGAGAGATGCATGGGTACCCGAAGGGTGGCGCAGATATCGCCGCCGCTGGTACAGATGGCATGGGAAGGTCACCCCTGACCTGACGATAACCGAAGGAGCAGTTCAGCTATCTCTGGAGACCGAGTGCGGTACTATCCCAGGTTCTGGTGGAGATGTAGGAATTCCAGACGCCTGGTGCAGTCTATACCGGGTGCACCAATGGAACCAGCGAGAAAGGGAAGCTGCGGAAGAGGCTGCTCACCTGGCCCTACCATCAACAGCAAGTGGTGATTCATTCTCCCTGGACTCAGCGGAACCATCAGAGGCGAATCCAGCGACAACTCTGGATTTGACCTTATCTCCATCCAGTTCTCAGCCCGCAACTTCTGGGGACATTTCAGACCTCGAGGACTCCCAGCGGTCGCTCAGCTTCACGCAGCAGTTGATGGAGCGACAGCTGGCCACCGCCAGATCGGAGAACAATCCAAGTGTGCTGACAACGGTGACAGAAGGAGTGGAGCCGACTCCCCTGAAAACCATCCAGGAGGAAACCCACCTGGAACTGCTACTAACCATTCAGAAACAGCAACGCCATCGTCTGCGGCCGATCCTGGAAGGTAATGAAGCAGTGGCAGCACCAGCGAACGTCACCGACGCTCAGGCGGCACCGCGGGAAGAAGAAACCCCCTCTTTCACTCCAAAGTCCGAACCAGAAGATAGCTCTGGGGAGGAAGAGGAGGAAGAGATTTCCATCCAACCTCTTCGCTCTTACCCTCTGGAAAGCCGCACGCAGAGCCGCGCCAGACGACGCGCTCAAGGACAGGAGCGACGCGCCAAGGAGCGACAGCTACAAGCAGATCGCGACCTGGAAGGTGGATGGTACTTTGGTCCGGATCCTCGTTCTCAGCCTGCACCACCGCGCACAAGACCTATCCGGTCTAAGCAGCGCGTACCTTTGCATCACCCAGTGCGAGCAGCCATCTGTGCACATCTGCGACGCGATGGTCAAGTAATGTGGAACCAGGACAGTCAGCTAACTGCGATTCGGGACAAAGAGGGAACGCTGCTATTGGTGTTCTGGGCCTTGCTGAAGGGACAGCGAGTGCGCGTGCTGGTGGATTCTGGGGCCTCGGATGAATTCATCTCCAGTGAGTGCGTCAAGAGATTGAACCTCACAGTTCGCGCTAATGGAATGCCGCTGAACGTTACCCTGGCGGATGGGTCAGTGCAGACCTCTGCGCAAGTCGCTTACGGCAAGCTGACCGCCGAGACTTCAGAGGGGACTTACTCCGAGGTCATCAAGATGCGAGTACTTCCTCTGGGCATCAAGGTGGACATTGTACTCGGAGGAAGGTGGTTGAGACACCTCTCGCCGGTCACGCTGGACTATGATGGGTGGGGATCAGTCAAGTTTCGCCATCATGGCAAATCCGTGCGGATACGGGGATGTTCGCCGGGGCGTAGCTCCACACGCAAAGGCGAGAGAACCGCGATGGCTCTGGAACCGATGGTAATGTTATCTGCGGCCCAAGCGACCAAGGAGATCAAAGCCTATCGGCGCAGATATGCGGGAATGGACAGTGCCGCGACACCCCACGACATCTTAGTGGCCTATGCGACACCTTTGGTAGGGACTTCGATGTTATCAGCGATGGCCACCAGCGAGAATTTGGAGGACCCTTCAATCTCCCCCGAGTGGAGAAAGAAGTTTCAAAAGCTGATCGAGTCCTTTTCACCTCGAGTAATTCGCGAAGCGCTGCCCAACTTTGACGCTCTGCGAAAAGATGAAGTGGCCCATGTGAGACTGCAAGAGGGATGGAATGGTATCGCGCCCGCTAAGAGGCCCTATAAGATGTCCATGGTGGAGCTGACTCAACTGCGAGAACGCCTGGATGAACTCCTGAGCAAGGGCTACATCAGGCCTTCCTCAAGTCCGTTCGCTGCACCAGTGCTGATGGTTCCCAAGCCTGGGAAACCTGAAGTACTCAGAATGGTCTGCGACTTCCGAGCCATCAACAGCCTGACCGTCAAGGACAAATATCCACTTCCCGACATTCAGCAGTTGTTCGACTCCATGCATGGGGCCAAGTACTTCTCCTCCTTCGATGCAGTCGATGGGTTCTGGCAGATGGCTATGGCGTCTGAGGATGTGGAAAAGACGGCGTTCACTTCTCCCTATGGCTCGTATGAGTGGTTGGTGATGCCCATGGGGTTGACCAACAGTCCTTCCTGCTATCAGAGACGCATGCAGCGCGCTCTGGGACATCTTCCTTTTGTAAGAATATTCCTGGACGATTGTATCCTCTTCAGCAACACCTTGGAGGAGCATCTTTCCCATCTCCAGCAATTTCTCGAAGTCTGTGAGAACCAGGGTATCTACCTCAAGGAGTCTAAGTGTCAACTACTGCAGACCCAGATACGCTTTCTGGGGCATGTCATCTCACGGGAAGGAAGTCAACCTCAACATGACAAGTTGGCCGCCATCAGGGACTGGCCCGCTCTGGAAAACGCCACGCATGTGCGCCAATTTTTGGGGTTGGCTGGGTACTACCGGCGGTACAATTCATGCTGGGCTTCTCTGAAGTAGCACAACCTTTGACTCAGCTCACCAAAGGGGATGTCGCTTGGCTATGGGGACCCATGCAGCGTTGGGCCTTCGAGGAGATTAAGAAGGCGCTATGTTCTTCACCCACTCTGGCGCTACCCGATATGAAAGCGGCGGCCGAAGGACGGCATCCTTTCGTGGTACAAACTGACGCCAGTGGAGTGGCGCTGGGGGGAGTACTGATGCAAGACGTAGGAAATGGATTGCAACCTATCGCCTTTGAGAGCAGACAGTTTAATGGAGCCGAGCAGAACTACCATGCTGGCGAAAGAGAACTCTGCGCTCTCCATCACTGCACTACGCAAACTTGGCGACACTACCTCATCTGGACCGAGTTCCAATTGCAGGGTGACCATAAGCCCCTAGTCTGGTTAATGGCACCCGGGCAACCTCTCAGCCGACGCCAAGCCCGATGGTACATGGATCTAGTGGAGGTAGGGGTACCCGAGATGGAGTACATCCCTGGGGCGCTACTCTGGGTTCCAGACGCTCTGTCCAGGCGACCCGACTACAAGGAAATTTCCGCGAGAGAAGGACTGGTAGAAGCTGGCTTTGTGCACCCGGTTACTGGGAAACCGCAGCGACCTCCTTCGACCGCAGACACTGCCAACAAGTTTCGACCTGCAGCTGGTAAAGAGTCTCGCCAAGGACGTGCGCCCCTGGGAGTGGTAGATCCCAACAAGTTGAAGGAGCGCAAGTCCAACAGCGCCAAGACCAAAGATCCTGAACCAGTTCTCGCGTACAGTGGGACTCTCACCTGGATGGACTCCCCTCAACTCTGGATGGACGCCTTACATACCCTGCAGCTGGCCGAAACCGGGTACGAGGAAGCAACCCTGGCAGTTCAGACGCGCTCTGGCAAACTGACAGCATCCTCGCCTCCTTCTCCCAACCTCTCAACAGCCGATGTCACACTTCGGCTCAACGTTCAATTCCCGATCCGATCTCATTTCTAATTCCGATTCGTCATTCTTGATTCAGATGTTATGCCGACAGACTGACACGATGACTGTCCCACAGTACTGTCATACTACTGTACTGTCATACTGTCATAGCGTCATACTGTCATACTGTCATAACCTTGATATCTGATACTCGATTTCATTGTCTTTTCAACCCCGATGCGAATCCGACCATTCTTCGAGGGTCTGACCGAGTACCACGATGACACCCCCCACAGTAATATCATACTACTATAGTGTCATACTGTCATAGTGTCATAGTGTCATACTGTCATACCCCGGACATCTGGTATTCATTCTCATCGTGATTTCAAGCCCAATTTCACTGTCATCGTGCCAATCCCAGATTACTCCCGATGACACATATACGGACGCATAGGCATATCGGTTCACGCTGTGCCTCTGGGCACATTTCTCGATCTTCACGAGGCCGTGGATGGGCTCAGCCCGGTCCGGCGGACTTCACGTGACACCCGGTGAAGTGTCATCCAGTTCGCGAGGGCGTGAGCGCTTCTGAGAGAAAGCATTTTGGTAAACAAGAGCTGGGTCCGAGCGAACATAACTCGGGTTTGGAGTTGCTGTCGTACGCGATGACGTGGCTGTCGTGCTGCTGAATAACTGACTGTGACGTTTTGGGTTAATGTAACGGCTGATACGCCATGGGTGGCGTATGTGGCTGCTGTGCAGGGGTGCCGTTGTCGTGACGAGTCGTACTGTAGTGCTTTGGTGTTTTTTGGGGTATAATTGCATGCGTGACAAGCGCCATCGGGCGGATAACTGATTGTGAGGAAGGGGGCTGTCTGATGGGCGTCACAACGGTCGCGGGTTTCACGGGGGCTCGACTCGCAAAGGGGATGGACCTGTGAGACTTGCCCCTGTAAGGGTAGCAATCAAAAGGGATCGTACTGCTGCTGAGAGACGCTGTCAAGAAGGCTTGTACTTGCGAAGGGTGAGACTATCACAAGGGCTCGCCTTCATGCGTGTGCTGTGGCGAACTGGGGTGCAAGCGGGGCGTATGCCGGCATGTGCTTTCCTGGTGTCGCGCTGAAGCAAGATTTATATCCGAAGGGTGACTGGCTGACGGGGATCGCTGGTGGTACCTGAGTACGAAAGCGGGGCGGTGGCGTGGCTGGTGTAACTGGTATAACTAGTATAACTAGTATAATTGGCATAGCTGGGGGAAAATGGTGCTGCAGAGTGGGGGAAAACGGTGACAACTGAGCGTGAACGTGAGTATGATTGCCTGATGGGTGACAGGGATGTGGCTGAGCTGGGACAGGGGGGGGGAGACCCTGTCGTGGGCTGCAAAAGGGTCCCCCCCTTCGACCCTATGGTTGGGCGTGTCCATAGTTGTGACAGCTGTCGCGATTATGAACAGCGCTGTGTCGTGGCAGGTGGCGTGGTGGCACGGCTGCTGAGGTGTCAGGTGTGCGGGGTGGCGCTGTCTGGGCGCGCGCGTTGTTTACGGGGGAATTTTTTTAAATATATCCTGTCCAAAGTGCAAACAAACTACATCCATGGAACCTTGTGCCGCTACCGCCACGCTTTACCGTGGTGAACTTACGCCCGGATCAGGCTATTTGTTGATGTTTAAACACATCGGGAAACACTCTTGCACAAATCTTGTCAAAAAAACCAAGCCAACAGAGCTTGGGGAAACCGAAACTGAGGCAGTCTTGAAGGCAATCCCCGAGATGGGCGCAGCTCGATTGGAAAACCTGAAGATGGCTGCAACCGCCAATGTGATGAACAAACTGCTGAGTGGACACGAGTCAACCACCCTAGAAGACGTACTGAACGTGTCAGAGGCGGTGCAAGATGTTCGGGCTTTGGAGTACGTTATTCGAGGAAGCAAGAGCTCGACGTATGTCCCCTCAAAGGACCCCGATGTCGAGATACGACAGTTGCGTCAGCGCTTGCAAGAACTTGGACTCCGCGCGTTGTTGTTTGAAAGGTACGCATTCAAAACATAGCAATATCAATATTGATGTTGTTCCATGTTTGTTATTTGAAACTAACAAATGTAATTATCACAGGCCGCCTTTGCAGTACTGCATCTGTCCCTTGGACATTCCGTGGTCGCCGGCCAAGGTGATGCTATTAATGGACAGAGTCCTCGGAAAGCCACCTTTCAAAGGTCAGCTGGCTTATTCTGATGGCATGCACAAAACAATGAGGGACAAGGTGGTGGAGAAGATATGTTGCGTGATTCCAACACTCGGCTTGATAAAACTAGTAGTCAACCCCTTGTCCGCCGGGGAACGCGGCATGGACGAGAGGGCGATGTGGGCTGCGGTCGATTACGCCGTCGCTATCTACGCTCAGGAACACCCAGAAGAGTTTGCGGCATACCTGGATGCAAAGAACTGGTCAGAGTCCAAAGGTCAAATACATTTTCGACCAGGGGGTTTTGTTCGTGACGCAGCAGGTAATTATGATAAAATACTCGGTGTATTTATGTGTTTTCATTTTATTGTCATCGATGACGATATCAAAACTATTTTCTATTTTACAGCAACACTTAATTAAAACTAGGCTGCACGTCGTCATCGCGGCGGAGGTCAACGCGGCCGTTGAGCCTAAGGTACACTACACTCACGCCTCCTTCCTGCCGTCTGGGGGAGTTGACGCGCAGGCTTCGGCTCTGGTGTGTGACCCTGCCGAGGCAGGTGGCACGCCGGGGAAGCAGGTTCCGGCAGGTGGTGCGGCGGCATCGGCATCCGCCGTGCCGGCCCCTGCTATGCCTGTCCTGGAGGACGAGGAGGAGCTCCTGAAGCTCTACGGCTACGGCGAGCCCGTGTCCCTTAAATCGGCACGGGTGACCACTACGGCGAGCACGGACGGTGAGTTCAAGAGCATTGTGGAGAATGTCAACCACGCCGCGGTTATGCCGGTCGACCTGACTGGCTACGACACGGATGATTACGAGGACCTCCCCGACGGTAGCTTCAGGCTGAGACCGCAGGCTGTCTTGGCGGATCACGCGCGCCAGCCGCGGGCTCCTGCCATTTCGACGAATCATGCGTCGGAGCCCGCAGCCCACGCACCTCCCTCTGGTGGTGCTGTTGGGGATTGGCGTGACGGTGCTCACCGCACCTATGGTTGCGGCAAGCCACCGTGGGGCTTCCCCGCTCAGCCGGGTATGTGGGGGATGCCCTTCCTTCTTTCCTTCATTCTCTTGATTTCCGTCATGGGAGTGGGAGCTGCCACCTTCACGGTGGCCAACGAAACCGACCTTCTGCAGGTGTCAGGTGAGGCGGCACCGCTTGTTCCGGTGCCGTGTGCTATTCCACCTCGTCTCCACCGGCGGGAACAGATGCGGCAGGGCCTCTATATGGCTCCGGTGCTGTGGCATCCCGGGCCGCCGCCGCCTGCCGTGTTATTTGAGGACGGTCCTCCGCTGTCGCCGGCATCGTCTTCAGATGACGAGGCCCCACCGTCGGGCAGCACTTGGCAGCACCCCGGTGCGGTGCAGCCTCCCGTGATCGACGAATCAACGACACCGACTCCGTCAAATTCTCTGACGAATGATTTTTCAGTGATCGACACCTTACACTTTGGCCGCCCCGTATTGCTCCGCCGTGCTACTGCGGGCTACTACGGTGAACGATGTGGTGAAGGTGCTCCTCTGAACTTTGACCCCGAGTAGATCTCCTTCTGGCTCTGGCAGTGCACCACTTTCTGGTGGTGTACTGAGATGTACGTTGACCTCAACACGGTCTTCAATCTGGTTTGATTTACTTTGACACCTTTATATTCTTACATCTGACTTGCTGGTGCAGACTTTTTCAGTAGTTTGGCAGGACACTCAATTGCCTGTGTGCTTTTGGGGCGGGCGAACATTGCTCTGGGGGGCCAAGATAGAACACGCGTGTTGCTGGGGTCTACCCCCTAGACCGAAATCGTTGCCGCTAGGGGGGTCTACCCCTAGACCGAAATCGTTGCTGCTAGGGGGTCCCCCCAGACCGAAAAGCGTGCTGCTAGGGGTCTACCCCCAGACCGAAAAGGCAGCCAAGCAGAGGGGGTCTACCCCCCAGACCGAAAAGCGTGTTGCTAGGGGGTCTACCCCCGCACCGAAAGCGTAAGCCGCTAGGGGTCTACCCCCCAGACCGAAAAGCGTGTCGCTAGGGCTACCCCCGCACCGAAAAGCGTGCCTAGGTCTATCCCCCCCAAAGCCGGAAAAGTGCCGCCGCTTGTGGGGAGAAAAAAAGCCCCGCGCTAGCGGCCGCTCGAAAAATCTGCCTAATTCTGATATTGTGAGTAATAACAACTGCCTTGAAAACTGCCACGAAAGCAGAGTGGGGGGTGCGGGTACTCAGCCCTAATCGCAACCGATTACCACTGAGAATTGCTCAAAACACATGAGAAATGCCAACATTTCGGCGCCTGCGGCGGAATATCCCATAGCGTTATTATAAGAGTTCAACGTCCGTCAAATTCATTTCAGCCAAGCACCCGTCAAAGCTCCTCTAGTGCTGCGTGGTGGTATCCGCGCGTGGGGCACCCCCGCCCCCACGCGCGTGATGGTGGTATCCGCGCGTGGGGCACTCCCGCCCCCGCGCGCGTGATGGTGGTATCCGCGCGTGGGGCACTCCCGCCCGCGCGCGTGATGGTGGTATCCGCGCGTGGGGCACTCCCGCCCCCGCGCGCGTGATGGTGGTATCCGCGCGTGGGGCACTCCCGCCCCCGCGCGCGTGATGGTGGTATCCGCGCGTGGGGCACTCCCGCCCCTGCGCGCGTGATGGTGGTATCCGCGCGTGAAGCACTCCCGCCCCCGCGCGCGTGATGGTGGTATCCGCGCGTGAAGCACTCCCGCCCCCGCGCGCGTGATGGTGGTATCCGCGCGTGGGGCACTCCCGCCCCCGCGCGCGTGATGGTGATATCCGCGCGTGGGGCACTCCCGCCCCCGCGCGCGTGCACAACTGCAGGGGGTGGCGGGGGCAGCTGGCCTCGGTACTGTATGGTTCCTATATCGAGCGAACTTGCGGAGTTCTCGCGTTTTAGGAACTATTCAACCGGGGCAGCCATCACACACCTGCGAGGGCACTGTACAGGCAAAGCATGCACGGCTTTCATTGTGTACGCACGGGGGATGATAGGCATGTGCACAACTGCAGGGGGTGGGGGCAGCTGGCCTCGGTACTGTATGGTTCCTATATCGCGCGAACTTGCGGAGTTCTCGCGTTTTAGGAACTATTCAAGGGCAGCCATCACACACCTGCGAGGGCGCTGCACGGGCAAAGCATGCACGGCTTTCATTGTGTACGTGTAATGATAGGCATGTGCAAAACTGCAGGGGTGGGGCAGCTGGCCTCGGATGGTTCCTATTATATCGCGCGAACTTGCGGAGTTCTCGCGTTTTAGGAACAATTCAAGGGCAGCCATCACACACCTGCGAGGGCTCTGCACGGCCAAAGCATGCACGGCTGTCATTGTGTACGCACGGGGGATGATAGGCATGTGCACAACTGCAGGGGGTGGGGGCAGCTGGCCTTGGTACTGTATGGTTCCTATATCGCGCGAACTTGCGGAGTTCTCGCGTTTTAGGAACTATTCAAGGGCAGCCATCACACACCTGCGAGGGCGCTGCACGCACGGGCAAAGCATGCACGGCTTTCATTGTGTACGTGTAATGATAGGTATGTGCACAACTGCAGGGGGTGGGGCAGCTGGCCTCGGATGGTTCCTATATCGCGCGAACTTGCGGAGTTCTCGCGTTTTAGGAACTACTCAAGGGCAGCCATCACACACCTGCGAGGGCGCTGCACGGGCAAAGCATGCACGGCTTTCATTGTGTACGCACGGGGGATGATAGGCATGTGCACAACTTCAGGGGGTGGGGGCAGCTGGCCTCGGTACTGTATGGTTCCTATATCGAGCGAACTTGCGGAGTTCTCGCGTTTTAGGAACTATTCAAGGGTAGCCATCACACACCTGCGAGGGCTCTGCACGGGCAAAACATGCCCGGCTTTCATTGTGTACGCACGGGGGATGATAGGCATGTGCACAACTGCAAGGGGTGGGGCAGCTGGCCTCGGATGGTTCCTATATCGAGCGAACTTGCGGAGTTCTCGCGTTTTAGGAATCAAGGGCAGCCACCACACACCTGCGAGGGCGCTGCACGGGCAAAGCCTGCATGGCTTTCATTGTGTACGCACGGGGGATGATAGGCATGTGCACAACTGCAGGGGGTGGGGCAGCTGGCCTTGGATGGTTCCTATATCGCGCGAACTTGCGGATTTCTCGCGATTTAGGAAGTATTCAAGGGCAGCCATCACACACCTGCGAGGGCGCCGCACGGGCAAAGCCTGCACGGCTTTCATTGTGTACGCACGGGGGATGATAGGCATGTGCACAACTGCAGGGGGTGGGGCAGCTGGCCTCGGTACTGTTTGGTTCCTATATCGCGCGAACTTGCGGAGTTCTCGCGTTTTAGGAACTATTCAAGGGCAGCCATCACACACCTGCGAGGGCGCTGCACGGGCAAAGCATGCACGGCTTTCATTTTTTTTGTACGTGTAATGATAGGCATGTGCACAACTGCAGGAGGTGGGGGCAGCTGGATTCGGTACTGTTTGGTTCCTATATCGCGCGAACTTGCGGAGTTCTCGCGTTTTAGGAACTATTCAAGGGCAGCCATCACACACCTGCGAGGGCACTGCACGGGCAAAGCATGCACGGCTTTCATTGTGTACGTGTAATGATAGGCGGGGGATGATAGGCATGTGCACAACTGCAGGGGGTGGGGGCAGCTGGCCTCGGTATTGTATGGTTCCTATATCGCGCGAACTTGCGGAGTTCTCGCGTGTTAGGAACTATTCAAGGGCAGCCACCACACACCTGCGAGGGCACTGCACGGGCAAAGCATGCACGGCTTTCATTGTGTACGCACGGGGAATGATAGGCATGTGCACAACTGCAGGGGCGGGTGGGGGCAGCTGGCCTCGGTACTGTTTGGTTCCTATATCGAGCGAACTTGCGGAGTTCTCGCGTTTTAGGAACTATTCAACCGGGGCAGTCATCACACACCTGCGAGGGCGCTGCACGGGCAAAGTATGCACGGCTTTCATTGTGTACGTGTAATGATAGGCATGTGCACAACTGCATGCATGGCTGATGGCTTGGCAAACAAATTGTGCATTTCTTAGGGGGTACATTGCTTCGGCGCTCTGGCGCTCTTGCGCTCTGGCGCGGCGCGCTCTGGCGCAGGGCGCTCTACAAAATTTGCATTTCTTAGGGGGTACACAAAACCCCCTAGACGTTCGTGCAAGCTGCTAGGGGCCCTACCAAATAGGGACGGGTCCATGTGATTCACAAATCACATGGACCCCGCATGGACCTCACGTGGACCCCCGTGGACTTGGAATGGACCTCGCATGCCCCAAATGGTCAGACATTTCTCCCTAGGGGTCCATATGGGTCCACTGAAGGTCCATGTGGGGTCCATACGGTTTTCAGTCACATGGACCTCACATGGACCCCTCCCTACGGGTCCATGTGGGGTCCATGTGATACCCCTTAGTGTGTACGTAGCATGTGGAC